>WOVY01001477.1:0-237480 GCA_013436015.1 Rhipicephalus annulatus | reverse complement strand
CCCTACACGGTGAGCCTCAAACGTGGCAGGCCTCTACATGACTCCTAACATAGCGCTCCATGGTGCTTGGTTCTACATGGTTCTGCTCGGTTCTGCTCTGTTCTGCCTGGTTCTCTTCTCGAAAAAAAAGCACCCGAATGAGCCGTGGGGGCTCATTATAAGGGTCTGTCCTCCCCAGATCCCTAGACGGGGACCGCGTACAGAGGGCACCGTCCAACCACGGATCACACATTACCCGCGAGGGTGACGAGCACGCACGAGTCCACAGTGAACGTTCAAAATTGAAGCGTGGTCACTGCACGGCAATGTGGCACGAACGTGGCTCCTCCTCGTCAAGGGGTGTCGCTGGGCGAGGGGTCTGAAGTTGATGACTGCATCCATCGAAAGGGGCCGCCGTAACAAGCTTAAAATGGTCGCCGAACGACTCGTTCAATTACGGGACGATTTCCGGCCGCCGCCGCCGCCGTCATCTTCCAAAAAGGAGCTGCACTTGTGGTCTCCCGAACTGCTCACGGTGTCGTGGCGGCAAGACGCCGCACCCTCCGGCCAGGGGGAACAATACATGGCGGACACAGGCCGCCAACCCGTTTGGCGACTAAAAAGGAACATCAAAAGGAACGCCGATCCATTGTCAGACCTGGCGCCGGTCCTAACAGTAGGCAGCCGGTCGTTCGGTTTGGTTTGAAGATTAAAGGAGCGCCGCTCCCTCTTCAGCTCCGGCGCCGGTCACAACAGCTCGTCCGCCGGCGGGAAGAAGCGACCTGAGGGTGACCAGCTGCACAGGTTGCTCGAAGTGTCGCTGTGTAGTGCTGTCTTCCAGGCCACTGCTGATGACGCTCAGCCAAGGACTCTTTCCCTCTCGTTCCTTGTGGCTCCCCTCTGGGAAAAGCATTCATACACACCACCACAGGCACGGGAGAGCACCCTGCCCGCCACTGAGACACGTCGAGTCCGACAAATTATCCAAAAGCAACCTTACTTAGCAGTATTACCAAACACAAAGCAGCAATCGGGACGTTTCTCTGAGGTTTCACCAAAACTCCTAATCCCGATCCCGATAATAATCTTCCCATCAAAACTGCTTTCCAAGAAAACTAATTGTCA
Source organism: Rhipicephalus annulatus (assembly GCA_013436015.1). Lineage (NCBI taxonomy): Eukaryota > Metazoa > Arthropoda > Arachnida > Ixodida > Ixodidae > Rhipicephalus > Rhipicephalus annulatus. Next base: position 236,376 of record WOVY01001477.1, on the reverse strand, counting down.
AGTGATGCGCTCACCGTGGCATACCCGAGTGCCTGCGTGAGTAATCCGCCGTAACCCACCAGGTATCATACTCATAAAATGAAGCATTTTACTTCACGCTATCTTTTAGTTCCCGAAAATTTAGTGCCGCCAAGCCAGTCGTCAATTCCTCTTGAGAAGACGAAAGCATAACTGCCGTGCTGCACCTGCATTAGGAACCTCTTTATTATACATCCGCAAAACGCACATCACAGTGCGCCTGCCTGGAGGAGGATACCACCTAACCGTTCCCTTGCTGTTGCCACTTTCACAAAGCATACATATAAACTCACGAGCTAGCTTTTTCTTACACACCGGACACATGCGAACAAAACATTAAATGAACAACAAAAAAGTTTCGCTATGAATCCTGAAAAATCTCCGCAAGCAATAACTTTGCGTCTCTACGCTCAGTCATAATTAGTTCATAACGTTGCTCCTGCTCATTTACACGTATCTACCATGACGCAGGCTCCTATGCGTGTCGTTTATGCAATCGCACAAACGCTTACCTTAGCTAAACGTAACAACGCCCAAGAAATTGAACAAAACCAAAAAATGTGTTACCTAAAACACTATTTGGGTAGACGAGATTCTTAAAAAACACTTTAAAATCCAAAACAACTTAAACAGTCAAAAGCAAATTTCAAAACAAAATAAATCCACTAATGACCATCGTCAAAAGCTCACGGATGTCTACTCCTTTTTGGGACTAACGCGCGGTTGTCGCGTCCTGTGGGTCTTTTTAGGCGAACGGGAAATGGAACAATGGCAAAACCCATTCGCTTCGCCTCCGACCCCCGCAAAGCTCTGCGCTGACAACCTGCGTTCTTACTCTCGCTGAGTACCCTCGCACTCCCGCAGTCCATCAAACATGGCCGTCGATAGAGCGACGAAAGGGTCTGCCTTTCTACCCAACGTGCTTTTTTTTTTTTCGTTTTGTCCGGCGGCTCGGACGCATACAAACCAACTCCGGTGCCGATGACAAACGCCTAATTCCTGTACGCTCTAATGCGTGTCACTATCCTTCCAATAGATCTATACAACGCATATAGGCTACCAAAATGATAGAGCGCTAACGAAAACAAAGTACAAACGAGTTATTTACAAAATCACAAAAAACAAACAAAATGTTCCTTTCAACAGTCCCGAGTCGACGTTTTCCGAGAGGCTAACAGCTGTTCGCGGACAACTCTGAGTCGAACTCGCGGTGGTCGCGCCCGGAACGATTTTCTCGAGAAGCGGGGTCTACAACACGCGTCAATCGCCCTGCTACCGAACCCCGCGACGTTCCTCGAAGCCGACTTGCTGTCGCTTCCTGCCCCTCGAAACCACCGACTCTTTTGCCCCGCACCCCGTCCAATGCACCGCGAGAACAACGGAAGGGTCTCTTGCCCCTCGACCACTTACGCACACAATGCGCTTCTCTTTTCTTTGTTCTCTGGCCGCTTGGACGCTTGCGATACGGCAACTTTCTTGAAATTTCGCTCCGCCATTTGAATACATTCCTCAAACGCGTCGCGATTTTTTGCCTGCCTGTTTTTACGGCGCTTTCTCCGTTTTGCACGTCTCTTGGTGCCGTCTACGGAGCCTTTCGCCCATCTCTGATGCTCACCAGCACCCACATGCTCATCTGATTTTTCGCGCGGACTGTCTGGATAATTGCCTAGCAATCTATCCTTCAAACACTGCCGCGTACGATGCGCTTTTCTTTTCCGGCGGTTCGGACGCATACGATACAGACCCGTCAGAGATGACAACGGCACTTTTCTCGCGATTTTACCCACGCCGTTTGAAACCCTTACTCAAACGCGTTGTGCTCATCTCGAGCTTTGCCTTTTTGTTGCCCTTCGGACGCTTTTCTCCCCTGTGCACGCTTCTTTGTGCGGACCTGGGAGCCTTTCGTCCTACTCTGACGTTCTTCATCACCGATATGCTCCTCCGCCATCTCGCGCGCCCAGTCCTGATGATTGCCTATCAGTTCATCGTTAGACCGCGGCCGCGTAGATTGCGCACTTCTGTTCCTTACTCTCCGGCCGCTCAGACGCATGCGATTTAAGCCAGTCAGAGAAGACAACGGGCCTTTTCTCGCAAATCCGCCACGCCGTTTGAAGGTCCTCGTCAAACGCGCCGCGCTGATCGCGAGCCTTGCCGCGCTTCTGTTTTTCGGACGCTTTCCTCCGTTTGGCACATTCCTTGGTGCCAAACCTGGAGCCTTTCGTCCGCCTCTGACGCTCATCACATGGTCTACAGGGCTGCAAGGTTCGATGGAACACTCTGTTAATCTTAACTTCGTTTCCACCACCACGGAACCCTCACACCCTGCTGTGACCGCGAGCTCTTTTCCCTCAGAATGGGTTAAAACCTGTTCCATTCCCTTACAGGCACTAGCCTTCTCTTTGGCCTCAAACGGCACCGCCGCTATATCTACAGATATCAGACCCGCAGCACTCTCTTCGGCCCTAAACGGCACCGCTGCTGAAACGCACCGTTCGTGCGGTACATCTGCAAATTTCTGACCTGTAGCCCTCTCTTCGGCCTTAATCGGCACCGCCGCTACGTCGCACCGTTCGTGCACTTCATCTACAGATGTCTGACCTGTAGCCTTCGCTTCGGTCTCAAATGGCACCGCCGCTACATCGCACCGTTCGTGCGCTACATCTATGGATTGACCACTCTGCTGCAATGCCACCAATTCACAATTAAGCCTTTCTATCTCTTCATCTAATTCCTGCATCCTTTTTATATGTTCTTCATGCCTGCGCTCAGCTTCCAATTCCTCCTGGCGCCATCTTTCCTTTCTTTGCGCCCTTTGTACTTCCTCCTCCTGGTCCAATAAGTACATATTCCCGAAGTGCTCGATTTCCTCATTGTCACTATTGCTTTCGAGAATCACTTCGCGGAGTTTAGAAGCAGGCATATCATCATTAAAATCTAGCTCCAGATCCCAACACAGGTTCAGCAGGTCCTCTCTTGTCAATCTCGTAAGATCCATGGCGACTACTTTGCTTTGGCTCAGCTGTGACAAAACACAAACCCACCAGCGTTTCAATTCTGGGTCTAGAGAAATTGAAGCCTGGCAAATCTCACAGCGGAGACCACAAGCTTAAGCACCCAAGTAGCACTACGTGGCCAACATCCCTCTCTACTTTTTCTTGTTAATTTTTCACTCCTGCTTTTTACAACATCCTAAAATTTAACCCGCAACGTACCCTTAGAAATTTTGAAACATTACCACTTGTTCCTATTGAATCATCTAAGCTTTCCTGCTTTAGCGTACTTGCTCAGATAATCATCCAGTGCTGCCTTGTGCTGAGATAACAACCACAGTGGCCAGGCAGTTGTTGGTTATATCTATCTTTTAACGAATCTAGGCTAAAAGACTCGATATATCTCAAGCACAAAGCCAGGCACTCACCCCATTACGTGCGGTGGTGGTACGCTGCTTCGATCCCGCCGAGTTCCAGGGCTTTCGGCTGGCCTCCGGTACATGTCGCTCTCCGTCGCAGACTCGTATCCCACCGCTGCCACCAGTTGTTGCGACCGGGGTTTCCAGACACCGGAGGTCCGGGATGAAGTTGTCGAGGCAGGAGGAAGAGAGACTTGAAGAGGGTTTATTTACAATATATACATTGCGAACTCCCTACACGGTGTTGAGAAACGGACCGATCCCGCCGCTTCCACCACTGTTGCGAACGACGGGCCGATCCCGCCGAAGCCACCACTGTTGCGTAGCGTATGTTTATCAGCTCGCGACTGCTTCTGCGCAGAGCTGATAAGACGAGCGGACGAGACGATGGAGAGTTAAACAAGGTTTATGTACAGCATATATACAGAGGCGTTACAATTTCGGCACTGGGGCCGACAGAGACTCGAAGAGCCGAACTCTCCTCTCTAACACATAGGTCAGCCTTTCGCCTAAGACCGCTGACTCACACACATGTCGGCCCTCCGACATGGGGACTCCTCTCTCTAGGACTGCCGATCGCGACGCGCCGCAGGGCTTCTTTTATTTACACCGGGTCCAACCAAAATGTCCAATCAGAAGCGCCGCTTTGTCGTCAGGGCAGACTCCTCCAATGGCGCGCCGCGCCAAGCGTCAGACCACCAGGCACGCGGCCGCCGGCTCGCTGTCACGTGCGCTGCTGACTCACTGCACCTGGGCCAGAGGGCGCCGCGCGTGTTCACGCCGTTGAGATGTTCGCGTCGGGCGGGTTGCGGCTGGCCTTGACCCAGATTGCCTTTTTCCGAGGCACGGACGTTTGACGAGGACTCGCTGGCATAACAGCACCCCCGCCGCCAGACAATGCACCGGAAAGACGAGCTGCTTCCACGGGGCTCGGATGTCAGGTGCGCTCGTCCGCCAAGTCCCTCCAGGTTCGCCTCCAGGGCCATGGGGAGAATACAGCTCCAGACTGTTCCGGGAACACATCCCATTTTTGACGACGGATCCCAGCTCCACTGGCTTGTCGCCACAACTTGCTGACCAGCTTCACTCGTCTCTTCTGACCATCTTCGGTTTCAGCACTTGTCGATGGTTCTGCAACTGGCTAAGAACGGTTCGACAACAGACAACACACGACACAAGCAAGTGCCCTCGGTCACCCGACAGAACACCAGACAAAGTATAGTACAACATATACCTATCTACGTGTCTATCGGAATTTTGTTCCCTCTACATCAAGAGGCACATGTGGGACACAAGACTCTTAAAGTAAGAACTTGAATTTTTCACAATTACAACAACGCAACGAATTAGAATACCACAAAGTTGGCCCCTTGAGATCACTCCAAACGAGAGCGCTCAGCCCAGGTCGTGATGAGGTCAAAATTTTTCCCCGAATCGCCAACGAGAAACCGAAAGGTTGAGAAGGTACTAGCTGGAACGCACTGCTCAATGCACCTGCATTAGCGTTCACCTTTCCCTTTTTTTTTTTCTTTAGCGAACGTCAAAGTTGCGCTATGGAGCAACATGCTCCACTTCAGTAACCGGCCACTTTTAGGCGACGATACCTATGCGGCACCAAGAGCGGCTCACTCCTTCGACGTTGCACAGGGGAACAACGATACGGCTTGCTACGGATTGACTCCTCACCGCTTAGCTTGATATCGTGTTCGATCACCGTCGTTTCTCCGGGACGGTCCGACAACACATACCCAAACTCGGAAACAATCTTTCTCAGGTCCTCTTTCTCAGGTCCTCCTTCACTTACGCTAGGCTCTAGGTTTATCTGCTCCCGGATTACTTTCGATCCCCCTTCAATTACCTCACTAGAACTCAAAATTTCTGCTTCCTCTTCCTTTGAAGCATTCAACAACAGATTTACGACCGCTTGATGTTGAACGTATGGTTTCATCAAGTTGTAAATTTTGTCCGGCCGCCTTCCTAATTTCACTTCATAATTTGTATCGCAAGGCTTCGATAATACTTTGGCGGGCCCTTCCCAATCAACCTCAAGCTTGTTCCTTTTGGATGGCTGCAGCGGCATTACCTGACTTCCTACTTCAAAAGCACGCTTCTTCACCGATTCCTCGTAGTGCTCCTTCGACAGCACTTTTGCCGCGTTTTTCTGGCTTTCCCCTAGCGCTTCAATTTGGCTTTCCGCTAGCGCTTCAATCGAGAGATCCTCACGCTGCTCTCGAATGAGCGTCTCTCGATCAACTCTCGGCAGCTCGCTCCAACTTTCCGCTACAGGCGAGAGCGTTGCAACCCTCTCGCTCTGACTCATTGGCGCCATGTCGTCTCCCCCTACCGCGCCGGCCGTGCCCGACCGCTTTCGCGACGGGCCGCTCGCGTGACTGCTCACATGACTCATGCGGAAAATTTCCTTTCTGGGGTTCCGTCGACCCGCCGACAAGGTCACTTGAGAGTTCACTGCATTGAACCAGATCAGGCTTCCGCGTTTGCGATCGCGTGAGGGCCATGCACGCTAAGTTGGGGAAGAACGATTTGCCCTGCTCTTTGAGAAGCTGCTCCGAGTTGTTGGAGAAAAGATAAGGAAAACGATCATTTAGCGCGGCAGACACAGCCGCTTCGGTGCAAAACTTACCGAACGGGCCTTCAATGACAACCGTGGCGATTGGTAAGCGAACACTCTGCTCCTCGGCGACTTGCCTGATCCACGCGCATTCTCCTGTGAAATCATCCGGAGACACCAATGAAGGATGGACAACATCCATGGTTGCCGGTGAGTCTCTAAGCGCTCGGCACGTTTTCTTATTTACTTTAATTTCTTGGAGATACGGCTCCAACAACCGCATGTTTTTTCCTGATTCTCGGATTGTTGCGAAGGCAAATTTTTCCTGACAGTTTCTCGCGATGTGTCCTTCCTTTTTGCAGTTGTAGCAAATTACCGGCTTCCGTTTGTTTTCCGATTCAAATGCCTGTGTGGTAGAAACCTCACTCGATTTCTCCGCTTCTGTTTGCCCTTCCCCTACACTGTCCTTCGTAAGAGACGGTTCCTTCTTGAAATTACGGTGCGGAGCGGATTTCCGTTGATCAGGTTTCCTTGAAAAGCCCTCTTTCCTTTCATCCTTTTCAACGCGCACTGCCCTGATATGCAACTTCCGGCGAGCATAATACTCCTCAGCTAACTCAGCTGCCTTATTTAACTGTACTTCCCCAAGTCTGTCCTGCAGCCAAAGTCTGACATCCTCCTCGATGCAGCGGTAGAATTGCTCCAATGCAACGCATTCCACCACTTTATCGCGGTCGTCATAAACACCTTCGCCCTTGAGCCATTCAATCAAATCGGCTTTAAGACGAAACGCGAAGTCAACGTGTGACTCATTCCCCTTTTTAGCATACCGAAACCTTTGCCTGAAAGCCTCGGGTGACAACTTATAACGTCTCAAGAGCACTTCCTTAACCTCGTCATAGCTCTCAAACGCTTCCCTCGACAAGCAAGTTATCGCGTCGGACACTTCGCCGGGAAGAAGAGCTAGCAGGTTCCGCGCCCAAAGAGACTGCTCCAAAGCATTTCGCTCACAGACGTGTTCAAACTTGACGAGATACTTCGCCATGTCCTCGCCTACTACGAACGGTGGCAGTTGGTCCCGAATTCTAAAACCGCTGACCTGAACTGTTGGAGAAGCTACGCTAGGCGCCTGCGAACACTGTAGGATTGCCAATTCTAGTCGTTTCAACTCTAGGCGCTCTTGTCTCTCGGCCTCCTCGCGACGTTCGCGCCTTTCAGCCTCCTCACGTTCGCGAGCTTCACGCCTTTCAGCCTCCTCGCGAGCTTCACGCCTTTCAGCCTCCTCGCGAGCTTCACGCCTTTCAGCCTCCTCGCGAGCTTCACGCCTTTCAGCCTCCTCGCGAGCTTCTCGCCTTTCAGCCTCCTCACGTTCGCGAGCTTCTATTTCCCGCCTTTCAGCCTCCTCACGGCGTGCTTTAATATCCACCCAGGCCTCATCGACTTCCTCAGCCGACACTCCCTCATCCTTCATGATCTCAAGGATCGCTTGCTTTCGTTTCGCACGGCCTAAAGTAATGCCGAGTTCCTCACAAATTTCGATGAGTTCCTTCACTTTAAGGTTCTCCATCGTTCACACTAGCCTCTTGCTGTTTGCCCCTGTTAACAATTTACTTGCCGTACCCACTATAAGCCTACTAGCAAGACGCGCAAGCAATTTTTCACACTCCCGTGTTTACCCCCTCCGCATTAACTTTGGTTTCAAAGCACTTCGACTTTGCTCGAAACGATCAAAGCTCACTATAATGCTTCACACAGCCCTTCTCTAAACTACTACAACCTGAGCTAGAGTAGTCTGGTGAACTGAGGGGAAAACATCAGGCACTCACCGCATCGATGTCGCTGACGCCGGCCGATCCCGCAGCTGCCAACCACTGTTGAGAAACGGACCGATCCCGCCGCTTCCACCACTGTTGCGAACGACGGGCCGATCCCGCCGAAGCCACCACTGTTGCGTAGCGTATGTTTATCAGCTCGCGACTGCTTCTGCGCAGAGCTGATAAGACGAGCGGACGAGACGATGGTGAGTTAAACAAGGTTTATGTACAGCATATATACAGAGGCGTTACAATTTCGGCACTGGGGCCGACAGAGACTCGAAGAGCCGAACTCTCCTCTCTAACACATAGGTCAGCCTTTCGCCTAAGACCGCTGACTCACACACATGTCGGCCCTCCGACATGGGGACTCCTCTCTCTAGGACTGCCGATCGCGACGCGCCGCAGGGCTTCTTTTATTTACACCGGGTCCAACCAAAATGTCCAATCAGAAGCGCCGCTTTGTCGTCAGGGCAGACTCCTCCAATGGCGCGCCGCGCCAAGCGTCAGACCACCAGGCACGCGGCCGCCGGCTCGCTGTCACGTGCGCTGCTGACTCACTGCACCTGGGCCAGAGGGCGCCGCGCGTGTTCACGCCGTTGAGATGTTCGCGTCGGGCGGGTTGCGGCTGGCCTTGACCCAGATTGCCTTTTTCCGAGGCACGGACGTTTGACGAGGACTCGCTGGCATAACAACGGTGAGCCCTCAAACGTGGCAGGCCTCTACATGACTCCTAACATAGCGCTCCATGGTGCTTGGTTCTACATGGTTCTGCTCGGTTCTGCTCTGTTCTGCCTGGTTCTCTTCTCGAAAAAAAGCACACCGAATGAGCCGTGGGGGCTCATTATAAAGGGTCTGTCCTCCCCAGATCCCTAGATCGGGGACCGCGTACAGAGGGCACCGTCCAACCACGGATCACACATTACCCGCGAGGGTGACGAGCACGCACGGTCCACGTGAACGTTCAAAATTGAAGCGTGGTCACTGCACGGCCATGTGGCACGAACGTGGCTCCTCCTCGTCAAGGGGTGTCGCTGGGCGAGGGGTCTGAAGTTGATGACTGCATCCATCGAAAGGGCCGCCGTAAACAAGCTTCAAATGGTCGCCGAACGACTCGTTCAATTAGCGGGACGATTTCCGGCCGCCGCCGCCGCCGTCATCTTCCAAAAAGGAAGCTGCACTTGTGGTCTCCCGAACTGCTCACGGTGTCGTGGCGGCAAGACGCCGCACCCTCCGGCCAGGGGGGAACAATACATGGCGGACACAGGCCGCCAACCCGTTTGGCGACTAAAAAGGAACATCAAAAGGAACGCCGATCCATTGTCAGACCTGGCGCCGGTCCTAACAGTAGGCAGCCGGTCGTTCGGTTTGGTTTGAAGATTAAAGGAGCGCCGCTCCCTCTTCAGCTCCGGCGCCGGTCACAACAGCGTGACCGGCGCCAGAGCTGACAGGAGAGTGGCGCTCCTTTTAATCCCCAATCACCAAGCCGACCGGCCGACTGCCTATGCTCGTCAGGCATTGTACGTGCTAGCCGGAGGACGAGACGTCGTGTCGCCAAGACGCCGTTAGCCGTTCGATAGAGGCCAACAAAGACAGCAACTTCCTGGACGAGACCACGCGGCGGCCACCGCAGATCGTCCCGCTAATGAAGCGAACAAATCGGCGGACCCTTTGAAGTATGCTGCCAGGATCGTGGGAACTCTCGACTAGCGGCACACACACGACGAGGGAGAGCCCTGCTGGCGCCACCTTGCAGTGCAGTGTTCACAACTCAAAATTGGACGGTCACGTGGACCGTGCATGCTCGTCCCCCTCACCTGTTGTGTATGTGTGATTGGTGTTCTACTCGGAGAGGAGGAGCCCGACAGGGCTTAAAACAACGCCGCAGAGTGCTGGACGTCGCTCTGAACTATGTAACGTGGTTTGTGAAACCACTAACCCTTCCTTTCTGTAAATATGTGTAAATAGTACCATAAACCTTGTTTGTTTTTCGTATTCTCCAGCGACCTTCCTTCCTTCTTCAACCTTAACAATATGTACTTTCTTACAGTATTTATGTATTTCAAGGTGAGATTTCCAGCCCAGATTTTCTAAATGCAAGTAAACGGCACAGAACAGTATCTTTAGGCTTGCCTATTACCGAGCTAAACAAACTCAGGCTTAGTAAGTGAACTGGCTTCTCACTTCACGGCGGCCTCTCAATCATTCAATAATGCAGATGTGGTCATTTATGCGTCTCAACTAATACACCTGCGAGTTCAAAGGCGTTTGCCATGCTAGGAAGCACCGTGCACGATACGTCTTTTTCTTTTTTTCCTAAGCGAGAAATGGCCACGCATTGATGGGGTGGGTTTTAGACACTTGACTGCACCGTCTGCTCGTGAAGATTAAAACAAGATTCTTCTAACCTGAGTACCTTGTTCCGTTCGGTTTCGCGACGGGCTCAGAAAGGGTTTGCATCACGGAGCAGGCCATAGCAACTGCGCCTATGCGAACGGTACCGCAAAGCTCGGGTAAGCGAGCAGCGGGGACACGGGAAGACGGCAGTGCCAGCGCCGTTCCGGAACAAATAAGCCATCGTACGAGAAAGGAGTTTTGCAATCAATCACTTTCTTGCACTGCCATTTGTTTCCAAACCAGCCTCCATCTACCCGAGCACAAGTAACGACGCTTCAGCTGGCGACCGCGTCGGCGCGCTAAGCGTGCGAGACTTCCAGGCCAGGTGACACCGTAGCAACGGCGCGTCAAGACCGTCTCGCAAACGTTCCACGCGCATGCGTCGTTGCAGATACAAAAATCTGCTCGCTTAGCGAAAGAATAGGAGCGCGCACAGCCTTGCTCACGAGACTGCCTCGCGCCGCCGCCCAGGCAGCTCGCCAGCTGGCGAGGAGCCGACACGCAGTCTGGCTCTGCCACGTCACGTGACCATCCCCCTCACTCCATACCTTCTTCCTTACTTTATTTTTATTTTATTTTTCCGCAATTTCCTCTCCTTCGGCGGGCGACCTTGGATTACCAAGCGTCCATCGCTTCGCGCAGCCGCTACGCCGAATCTGCGGTGCCGTACGCGGTCGCCTACGCAAAATCGCTCGCGACGTCATACAGGGGAACGGAGAAGGTGAAATGCCTCCTCCGAGGCCAGCGCAAGTACGCAAAACGATACATCTGCGCACTTCGGGCAATACGATATAGGTGACGAGGCACACGCGTCTCTGAAAAACTAGAGAATCTAACTGGCTGCTTGAACGCAGCGAGTAACCCATTATGCCGTCAGCAAAATGAGCTATTGGGCTAGTTGGTTTTTACTGATCATAATTATGCGCTACAGTTACTGGTACAAAAGAGGTTAGAGAGGACACGCGTTAAGAAGTATACACGACAAGCGCAGAATACCAACGGAATTTATTGAAGAAAAAAAACACTCAGTTGCAAGCTCAGCGCCGTGTGCGTCTCTTCTTTCATGTGTCCTGTGTCTAAGCGCTGTTTCATTTTTTTTTTTATTATGGAACCTTAGCAACTTGCGCAATCTGCTCGTCTTCTTCGACAAAGCTGGCAAGCAAAGCGCGCTCAAACGACAGCGCTTATTTAAAAAAAATCAAATACATTTGAAAAAAACACACTAAAAGTATGCGTGCAAACACGGACAGGAAATCAAAACACCACAAACTCCTGACTTCCTTCTTTTGTCTGTTTGCACGCCCTGCCACTGAATACGTATCAACTAGCAGAGGTGCCTGTTATTGAAAGCTGATAAAACAGGTTTCTCACTAGTCTGAGGTAGCCGTACCGTAATCGCCATCAACCACCTCCACTTTGACCCACACCCCTTCCAGGCGCTGATCTTCCCACTAATCATGTCGAAGCGTGAGGAAAACTGTACATAGCAAATAACACACAGGACAGTGGAGCTTTTTTTTTTCCTTTTTCACTGAAACCACAAACAAACCTTACGCCCCGATGCGCGCATGATTTGAAAGTACGATACGAAATCATTCTGATCAGCTCATCAACGCACGTGCGTCATACTCGAGTCGAACGCAGCAGCCGCTGTCAGCAGCCTCAGCTGCGCCGTTCAAGGCAGCGCGCGGCTTTCGCGCTGGAAAGCAAACTGCCTCACTCGCGCCAATTAACGGAGACGAAAAACAAAACACGCCCCTAACCTCGAAGCACGTTCATCTATAATGCGATTCTGTCCTTTCGAGAACACGGCTCGGCGAACAGCACCTTTCATTGCTCAACTCAACAAAGTCACGCGAATTAAGCCACGGTCGCGTGTGGTGTGCAGCATAGGACTAGCCGCGGCCGGTGATATTACGCCTCGCTCCAAGTGCGGCGCCGTAAAGAGAGTGAGCAGACGGCCAGAAATTGACGAATAGAGGCGCGTGGAGGAAGGTGCATTTTAAAGCTACCGCAGCTTCCGAGAAGACACTAAGGAATGATGTCGCAAGGTAGTCGGTTCGTTCCTAGTACTGTCACAATGAGAAAACCGTCTCTCCATCTCTCTGTCCGCGACGCTTCGCTAGAGAGGGTCAGCGTTCGCCAGACCGCGAGCGAAAATGCGCGGGGCCGTCAGGCAGGAGGACACGCGACCGTGGTGGGGCATCGCACGCGCGATGCATTTCCGTCCTTGCACGATGGCCAGGGACGCGTGAAGCGCGCCTTTTGTGCCTCGGCCGGGGCGACGCTCCTTTGATTCCGAGCAGCAGCAAACAAGAAAGAGACCGAGGGGGATGGCCGAGAGGCAACGTGAGCACCCAATTCGAGGAATCGCGCATAGGAAAGGATGCGACACAGTTGGCGACTCGACGACGGAATAAGGCGACGTACCGCAGTGTGAGTGCAGGGTGCTAGTGATTTGTTTTTTTTTGTTTTTTTAACTTGGCCTGCTGCCAAGCGCTGCAGCTGCTCATTGGTACGATGACGTAATATGCACCTCTTACCCCTCCCACCCAATCACCCGGACGTCGAATTGACGTCGAGAAATGTCACGCACCCGTAGACTCGAATGGCTGGATCTGAAATGCCGCCATCGCCGATACCTCGAGGTATGCATCATTTCTCGTAGCCTGTTATTTCGGCGTACTATTAAAATAAGAATAAGAAAACCGAAAATGATGTACAGTCCACAACCAGGCACTGTTAAACCACGGAAGGTTCACGAATTACAATAGGATGATTACTTTCACGACCCTGAGTACTAAAAGCGTCCAATAAATGTCCTCATTTACAGACTTATCCATGGTGTTGTTGGGTTGCACTGGGTAGCCAGGGCTGCCCAGTGCCACAGTTGCTTACACTTCAGCAGAAGTGCAAATGCCAGCTGCTCTCCAGACGGCAGCACGAGGACTGTCCTCATGCAACTCGAGCACAACCAGATGCACGATCAGCCTGCTGCGCTTATGTAAATCAGGTTCTGTGTGTAAGTTTAATAATAACAATACCTGGTTTTTCCCGTCCCAAAACCACCACATAATTGAAAGAGGCCGTAGCATAGGACTCCGGAAATTTAAGCCATCCGGTGTCTTTTACCGTGCCCTCGGACAGTACAAGGGCTTCTACCATTTCGCCTTCATCGATTTGCGACCGCCGCGGCCAGGATCAAAACCCGCGGCCTTAGTGTCAGCAGCCGGGAGCGCCGTAGCCCCTGTTCCACAGAGGCGAACGATTTCGCGAGTTTATTGCGCTAAGTCAATGCCCAAAGGAATCAGCACTCGCCACAGACAAGTCTTCCCATAAGCGAACCGAAACGACCGAACAACGTTCTAAAATTACAGTCACTTCCCCCCCCCCTTTTTTTTCTCGTTAGATCTCACCAGAGAAATCGTACGTTCGTGTTTGTCGGATTTGAGGAAAACACAGCCCGACCACCAGGATACCACGCATACGCAACCCGCCCCCACTTGCCAGCGCTCCGAAGCCTGATAAAGTTCTTGGACGAGACGGGAATAGATGCCTACGGATGAGCTGAGACCTGCTGCCCCTTGCTCCTGCTGCTGCCTTGTTTGCTGCTCCGGCCATGACGAACATGCCTTGACACCCTACACATACACAATCCTTTATCACCAATATCCTCTTTCATTCCCCTTCCCCTACAAGGCACTGCGCCGTGTCGCCCAACAGGCAGACAGAAGTTAGGTGCCTTCTTCCTCCTTCTAGAATCACTCAACAGTGCTTGAAATTTAGAGTTTTTTCGAGTGCACGTTTCGCGCCCGGCCGCTACCGTTGACGACGCGTCGGTGATCTCTAGCGAAATGCACGAGGCTGACGAATGGCAAGAAAAAAAAAAGTGAAAAAAAAAGGGGGGTCATACGGTCCCTTACGCAATATCTTAAGTTGACTCAAAGACGGAACCCTTTCTTTTTTTTTTCTCTAAGTCTATGTACTGATCCCCCTCGAAAGCTGTTTGCCCATCACGTAGTTCTGCACACCTTTGACCAAGCGACGGTCACGTAATGACGTCATGCTCTGACGTCACGTGATGTGAAGACATGACGACGTCCCAAATTTGCCGACTTGTGACATTAAGGCTTTTTTTTTTTGTTTCAGAATTCCTCGTGTTGGCGCCAACGGTCAAATGTCAAGTTTGATGAGGCGTCTAAGGCTCTCCGCCTTCAGAATGGGCGACTTCAAGCGCCCTACGGTTCAAAACACGCGCGGCCGGGAAGCAACTCCCGAGACAACTGAACAGTACCCCCCACCCCCACCCCAATCCTACCGACAGCTGCGGTGCGAATGAGAACAATTAGCGACATGTGAAGCGACAGATGGCGCACAGTGCACGCAGAAGGAACGCGAAAACAAGCGAACAAACAACGGTCAAGAGAAGCGCCACACGAGGAAAACTACCACGGAGCGGGAGGGTGCAAACATCCGCCTCTGCCGAGATACAAAACAAGGAGGCAAGCAGAAGAAAAGACATGGGCGCGAACAACAGCAGCAGCGCAGGGTATACGCATAGAAACAAGCACGGACGAGAATGAAGCACGAGCCTGAGCTGGCGAACGACATGACGCGAAACGCAAATGAACTACAAACCTGCAAAGCTGAGCGCTAAGAACCGAAAAAAAAAAGACGATCGCTTAAAAAAAAACGTGACGCTTGAGAGCTCCGCAGCTGAAGTGTGCAAATGCGACGCGTGCAGTATCATTATTCATGACGCAGCTCACAGTATACAGAGAAAACAAGACAATTAAACTGCAATGCCGACGCGTTATGGAAGGCCAGAACGACGTTCTGCCGCGCAAATCCTGAGCAGCGCGGAGAGTCGAGCGCCCGAAAAAGAAACTCGCACACGCGCGTGTGCCTCGCACGGACGACGTATCAAACACGCTGTAACGTGCATGGAGGTCACTGCGCAGCACCACGTTTTTTTTTTCTTCCGCAACGCCGCTGCCAACTGCTGCCACCTTCGGTTGGCAGCGTGCTATCTCTCTCTACGAAACAACGACAACTCCGCACGAGTGCATCATTGTCACCCCACCAAAGTTCACGGCCCAGAAGCCCTCACCTTCAAACCAGAGAATTGTTGGTTATCTAACGTCAGGTCTTTTGGCAACGTGTGGTACAGGTTAACCGAAACTGACGCACACGCGAGCTGTGTACACCGTTCTCTGAAATGGGACATTGACGGTTAATGGGCACGTTATTACCCGCGAATGCGCGGCCTGCGTTTAAAACAGTGGTCAGGTGCGCAACGAGACCGATTATAGCGAGGCACGATTACCCCACGTGTCCTGTGCGCACGCAGTACGACTCGGTAAGATGTGCGCACTCGGCTTGCACGCGTCTGCGGAAGAGCTGCATGCAGCTAGTGGAAGCCAGTTAAGAGCGGGCAGATTCGTTGCACCGGAAAACAATAGCCGTCGCACTGCCTGCACGACAGGCCAAATCTGCGAAAAATACAAGTGGTGTCGAGGCAACGTTGCGTCTGCAAGGGGATGGAAATGTACGGCGACTTGCTAACACTACCGAATCGTCGCTTCCAAGACTGACGTCAATAGTGAAAACGCAAGCCAGCGATGTCGCGTCAGGCGCTTTCTAAACGAATAGGTTGCTCGGTTGCTCACTACCCTGTCCTTCTACCGAAGGACAGGGTAGTGAGCAACCGAGCAACCATTCTACATTAGCGTTGTTTCTGTTTCTCTCGTCATGCAAAGCAGGCATCAGCAAGTCCGCCATTACGAAAGTGCTTCGCACCGTGGCAATGAACTTCCACGGGCACCCCTAACACCAAATTAAATGTGAACACCCGTACTTCTACGGAGTGGTTTCGCCGCAGCACAGAGGCGTACCTCAAGAATAGGCTCTTTAATGCCGCGTAGCTGGATCTTAAACACTTAACTATGCGTGTTACGTGGCCTGTAACTCGCGATGTTTCGTCCGACGCCAGTGTATAAGGTGAACAAAGGAAACACCTGGTCACGGCCACCGCGACAATGCAGAAAAGCGCGAAATGCCAACTCGCGAACAGGAGCGCAGAAATGCGTCGCGTCACTGCTCTCTCATGTACAGTGGAGGGCGAGAAAACAGCGCCATAGCTGCTTCCTCTTAAACAACCTAAATAAGGAAAGAAGCCACTCTAGAGGAAATCCGCTTACGTGAGTCAATCTTTGCTTTTCCGTCAACAAGGCAGCTAGCCTCTCGTCACGCAAAGGTGCTGCAGATTGATACTACGGCCTCGCCGAGGAAAATATAAGAGCCGGATTGCCTGAAGGGCTAAGTACTTGAAATAACGCATGCTACGCACTATGTGAATAGTGGAGACCGTGAGTAACGCATCGCAATTTAGTAATCACAACAGCGCCTCCGAGAGCATGTCTCGATACAAACCAGTGCGCGAGCATCCAACCATTCCCAGTGTTCTCAATGACTGCCCACGCCGAATCATCGACCACGATTCACGAGAAGACACACGGATGTCCCTGACACTAAACACACGCTTGCTTCACATAACTCGCTTCACATAAATCGCTTCACACTAAACACACACTCGCTTCACATAAACGCCTGAAATTGATTCCCAACTTTTTAGAGTAAGGATGTGAAACAAAAAAATAAAGTTATTTTAAGAGAAACATCAAAGCTCTGTGGTCGCCATGATCGTCAAAACGAAAAAAAAAAAAGGCACAATCATGCCCATTGAAAGATGACGCCAAATGTGTACTGAGTAAAGGTGTGGTCAGCGAGAATCGGTGGCCCCTTTAATTAACCCTCTCGTGCGCGCGCCTATGATCCTAAACAAACTGGGGCAAACAACAATTCTAACGATTCTTTCCCCCATCTCTGGTGACGCATAGCAAGCTCACGGCAACGTCACCTGCTCCGCGAATCTGTTCTCAGTATAGACTATTTTCCGTAAGGCATCCGGGCCGCGCCATGTTGGGCTGCTAAGTCGATATCTTCTTGTTTTAGTACATCGCGACGTGGATTATAGTAAGGCCATGAAAGATCGTACGCACCAGCTCAACCGTATCAATGCGTATGCGTCTATCGTGGCACCGTTTGTTTAGTTGTTAAAGATACACAGCAGAAAGGTTAACAGCGCAGTGCGGCGTCATTCGAACACACCCGTAAAATCGTCTATACGGAAGGGCTCTCTCACTTCACCTCCGACGAACGGCAATCGAGGAATCAACTGCGAAATCGGTCACGGGATCGCAGTCTCCTCTCTAGAGCAACCCGTTTCGCCTGGCTGCTCTTCGGGAAGACAACCAATTTTCTTCCCCGCAAGTCACGGATGGCATCGTCCCGTTATAGATGACCACTACAAGACGCATGATTTCGCGTCTCGGTAAGTGTGACTGGCTGACGTAGAGCGCCCTTAGGAGTGAGCGACGTTACTGGATTACACTCGAAGCTTCGTCCGTCGCTGCTGGTCGCCTGATGTACGATGTACCTCCTCCCACAGGTGCGACTATAGAGCCACCAACGTGACATAAATCAATGCAGATAGATCAACTATTCTTCGGGCACTCTATACTGACATTAACGTAGTCATCCCAAATTGACTCTGGCAAGATAAAACGTAGTCAAGTCTAATTCCTTTAGTTTCTCCCCGAAAACGCAGCATTTGGATGAGGTTTTTTTCTCGTATTTTATTTGGACACATTGGTTCACTATATTTCGCGAAGTCAATGACGCATCTGTCTGCTTTTATTCCTGATGTTTGTGTTTCTTTGTTGTTGTTTGCGGAGGAGGAAGGGGGGCATTAACGAGTGTTTTTGTGGCGTCAAAAAGTTGTGCTGCCGATATTCTGGAGGGTAATTTACCAATACACACGGCAAACCACGCACACACACGGAGGGAGAGTGACACACGCAATGAGCTTAATAAATTGCCCGCGAGGCTTCATCCATTTCTGCACCTCAATTGATACATACGACGCGTCTAGACAAGTAAGGCGCAAAGAGCGAGCTTCGGACCAAGGTGACCGAGCTTCCTTCTCTCCGACACCTAAACGAAGCGCCAAACACACTCGGGCGCGCGTGTTGCGTGCACTCGGACATCGAGAGAAGAAGAAGAAGGAAAAAAAGAAAGGCGGACAGGTTTTCCGAGACTTCCCCGAGTGACTCACATACACACCTCTAGGGAGACGATGCGAGGCACGGCGGACGTTCACATGCAAATAACCATCCCCGCTTCGCGTGCGAGCATCGCGTATTCTGCGTCTTCCCGCAGGCGCCGTCCTCTGGTTCCCATGCGCGCACTCGTTAGTACTCTCGGCACGTCTCATTTTCTCTCTTCGTGAAGAAGCAAGCACGCGATATGGAGATTACAACTCGACGCGGAATATACCGAGGCAAAACCACGGGAGCGTGCGGTATATAGAATGGCAACTTTAGATTGGGTGATGCAAACGGCCACGACGTTGCTAAATAGAAGTAGACCGTTTTCGCCATAACCGACGCGAAGGTCGCGTGCTAACGACGAGCAACAAGCGGGGAAACTGCCGTATATCCACCTATATATGCGCAGAAAGGCGTGGATAAAGGGCCACTTAAACGCCGCGCAACCTTGCACTTCAGAGAAAACTTGCACGGTTCGGCGCGAAAGCTCGTTCTATAGACGTTACGCACCGCGGCACAAAACTACGCAATGGCGAAACCATTTTCCATCTCACCAATACCATAAAAGAACGAGATAACCGAGCGGTGGGATGAGAGAGATTCATTCAAACAGCATCCTTAATGAGCTCAGGGTTGTTGAACACGTGACGTCTGTTTATTGCGTACGCCAGTTGATATATCCTGCACTTGTATTGCGATCATGTTCAAGTGTCCGACTTGGTCCTAAACGTGGGGATAATCAATAAACTCTGCAGGGTTTCACGCGCCAAGACCACAGTGCTATTAGGGGGAACACCGTATTCTGGTGGGCTTCAGAAATTTATAACACCTACGGTTCTCTAACGAACCAAGACCACACGCATGCCTCTTTTCAGATGAATTTCGCCTCCACTCAGATGCGACGACCAGACTCGATCGAGATGGAACCACCGTTTTTTTTTTTTTTTTGGTAGCAGCAGCTTAGCACTGTATCCACTGCACCTACGCACCGGCTTTCAACGAGAAAATGAGCCACACTGCGGAATAATAATGTTTTATTCGACTGCCTAACCTAACCAGCCTTTATTATTAATGCACTTACGTAAAAACTTCAGAGATAAATTGCACGCTGCAACACGAAAACGATGCTGCTCACGATGTAATAACAACAACTGTCACAAGCCGTAACTAGACTTCATATGTACAAGCGGACATACAGAGACAAGTGTGATTCCAATTCTACGGGAATCACACTTGTCTAAAGCACCGTTCAACTGCAGAAATATGCAAAGATCAACACCGTAGTGATACCACCAAACACGGTCATACTACATGCTAGGCCCTTGTGTTTGTAATTCAAGCATGAATAGATGCTTGTAACTAACGTGAGGTAAAAGCTGCAGTTAACAACAGTGTCGCCGGCCACGCGTTCATAGTGCGAATCTATCCGTACGTGGTACACGGTATGACGTACTCGCCTACTGAAAGAACTTTCATATTTGATTTTTTATTCTGTTTTTTTTTTTCATTCGCTGCATATGTGCGATACATGCGGGACTCGATGGTCGATGCTGTGCACGACGTGACCACTGGCGGGGACGACGAGCAGTTTTCCCACGTGCCTAATGGCGAAGCCTTATAGGGCAACACAAATTACTCACTCGTCCCATTTTTTTTTTATCCCCAAAGGCAGCCTTCGAAATAAGCGACGGGTGCATGCGTGCGAAACTTCGCGAGAGGGCTGCGCTAAGACATTCGCCGCATTCGATTAGTGCATAACGTCGCCGGTTTCCATTAGGGCACATAGCCTGCCCCCGGGGCGTCGATATACGCGAGCATGTGGCGGCTATAGCGTTACTGTGACACACACATGGGTGCGCTCGAAGATGCCCAACCCCATAATGTATTTCAGGGATGAGCGCGCTTCTGCGGCAGTCGTCGCGAGCCCCTCACCGTGTAGTTAATGAGTAACGCGGCCAGTTTCGCCAAAAAGAGGGACGCTCATCGAGAGCTTCCTTGACACGACGACGAGGCGCGGGATTAACAGCCCGGATTGTCGAAGTCACCACCGCCGCGAGGGATTAAGCGCCTCGGCGAGCCCCCAAGGTGCAGCAGCGGTCACAATCCATTAGCTGAAATGAATTATAGAGAAATCTCCAGGGAATTCAGGGCTCTGGCGCGAGCAAGCTGCTGCAGACGACGCTGGCAAAACGTTATCCATTTAGCCCCACGTCACTGCAATGCATAAGCTTATTTCTTTCTTGCGCAAGCGCACGGTTAATGCGCTTCTTAACGTGTTCTTCACCACGGAAATCGTGCCGTTGAACGTTATCAGCCAGACACTAAGGGCCCGCTCTTTACTGCGTGCCGAGATGACCAGACACCGCATACGAAGAGATTTTTGCCACACATCGCCCATTTGCCAACGCCGCGGGACAATGCTGTCGGGGCAATGCATTAATGGTACTGAACAAAGCAAGGCGCCAAAAGAAAGGCGCAAAAGGCGCGCAACAGAAAACACGAACACCGAAGCCGATTCAAGGGTCGCATCGTGCGGAAAAGAACGTAGACACACGAAAATTACCCTTCCCTTCTCTTAAATCCCAGTTTGCACGCCTTTCTTCAACGATAGGTCAACTCAATGCATGGAATTTTCTCACCATTGTTGGTCTATTGATGGAATAAAATCGATAACGGTGTAAACGGCGAGAAAAAAAAATGTGCCAGGGGTCGGTTCATGAGATGATGATGATGACAATAATAATAATAATAATAATAATAATAATAATAATAATAATTGGCGGGGTTGAACGTTCCAAACCACCATATAATTATGAGATACCCTAGAGCAAGGCTCCAGAAATTCGGATTACCTGGGATTTTTGCAACGCTCACCTATGGAGCTAAGGAAGCCCACGGGCCTCAAGCATTTTCGCCTCCGCCGAAAATGCATTCGAAGGTCCGAGAAAATGCGCAAATAATAGTGCGAAACGGCGCGTTAACTTATAGAGTACCACAACGGAAGGAGCGGAAAAGCCAATTTCCAAGGCCGTTTTCTCTCTTTAGGCCCGAGTAAAGAATCCAAGTAACAACAATCAATCCTCGGATTCAGGAGAATGCATATATATCTCACATACCGATTGTGTAATGTTATCGATGCATACGAAACAATCGAGAAAAACAGAAGAAAAATCGCTAGCGCCAACGTTCCGACCACAGAATGTCTACTTTTCGTCGCGCCAAAAGAATACAACGCATACGAATACAAGTCGCCTGCCCCGACAAAAACTATAGACGCCTCATCGAAACGTCACTTCCGACGATAGTTATAGCGCGAGAACAAAACGACGACACAGAGACAAGAAGGACACGAAATACCTTCTTGTCTCTGTGGCGTCCTCCTTTTATTCTCGCGCTATAACTATCGTCATGCCATACCAACTAGCCCAAGCTGCCACATTTCCGAGTCACTTCCGAGCCCGCAAGGCACGTCTTTGGCAGAACAAATTTTCAAGTACGGGTATATACGCATACATTAGTTGCGTGCATAAAAATAACTATCGAGCACACTGCCAAGGTCTGCGCGAGTATTCGATGCATGGCGTCGCAGGAGTATTGCGCCCGTTTCCGCCGCCATGCATACACTTAACGAAAGCTCGATGTGTGCTCCAACGGCAAGCAGTGTGTGTATACGGAAACAGGCGGCACTACAGCTGGCTCGCTCCGCTGTTATACCATTGTGTCCGACTAGCTAGCTATACGAGATGACGCAATGAGGCGCACTGTCGAGGCACCTCGACTCCTGGGTTGCACGACACCCAACAGCTGTTCCGTGTGGAGCGACGAGCCGAGACAGAACTGTTCGGAGCGTCGCTATCTGTTCGCTCGACGCGAATGAGCAATAAACACTCACGCTCCTGCCTGGAAAAGTGGCCCATAATAACCAAATGAGCTTATCGCAAACACATCCTACTCCTCCGCTGCTGCCTAATCAGGCAGATTATCTCTCCGCCACAATTTCCCGTCTGGAGCCAAACTTAGGGCCAAACGCGAGCGATAGACCGTGGCACGTTAAATTTATCCCGGCTATAGGCATACATCGGCTTGAGAGGACACGGTTTATTACTAGGCCCCGGAAACTCAGCGCTACTTTTGGTTTCAATTAACATGCACTCTCCTAGCAGTTGCCGGCCGGGCATTCTAAGATCTGGTTGAACGGAACGAGGTTGATGTGCAGGTTCACATGTGTTGGTTTTCATATGTCTTTACAAATGAAGAAATTCGATACTACTCGAAAGAACTTTTCA
Organism: Rhipicephalus annulatus; assembly: GCA_013436015.1. Taxonomy (NCBI): domain Eukaryota; kingdom Metazoa; phylum Arthropoda; class Arachnida; order Ixodida; family Ixodidae; genus Rhipicephalus; species Rhipicephalus annulatus. The sequence goes on along the minus strand of WOVY01001477.1, from coordinate 213,715 downwards.
TTTGTTTAAACGCTTTTTTTTTATTTCTCATTTTGTGAATTTTATATTGGGTGAAACGCGGAAAGTGGTAGTTTTTAGTTCGTGGCGCTTGCACTCCGCTATCTCGCGCGGCCGCCGTGCTAACTACGGGAAAGATAAAAGCAGCAAGTTGGCGCGGGCAGAGAACGGAAGCCGCAGTAAGCTACGCCGAGCAAGTCAACCATGCATTCCACGAAGATTGCTAAATCGGGCAACACATGTTTTTGCTGTTCGGCGGTATGTTAACACGGGCTTTTTCCAGTTCAGCGAAGGCTTCCTAGTGGCAACGGGTGGAAGTATTTAGAGTCATTGTTTGAGCAGGTATTAATTTTGCAGGAGTGCATGAGTAAACCCAGTTCTCTGCAAGCCTGACTAGACTGACAGACATGGGAGGTAATGGGAGGTACAGAGATACATGGGAGGTAAAGGAAGTTTCTACCGCCTGCTACTGTATACATTCGCTAGCCTCTAAGAAAGAAGCCATAGGTGTGAATCGTCACGACTGACTCTGCAAGCATACCCGACGCTGATATGGCTATACGCCGTATACATATCCATCCAATCGCCGAGACGAGCGAGATCCGCATCACCCGATAAAATCCAGCCCACGAACTAGCGCAAGTCAGCAAACAGCCTTCGGCATTTTAACCTAAGCGATTACCTATGTACAGACACGGCAGGTAGTGAACGGCCGACGCGCTCTGCGCACAGGCGCCAACGCGAGCTGCACATTCATGGCGTACTGACATGCAATAATATGCGATGGCAAATTCCGCAATCTTGTCGGCATTTTCGCGAAAAAGAAAACAAATATGGGCGCCAATGTCGTCAGCGCGGAGAGCATTAAAAATGCAACTCACTTAAAGTTCTCAGATTTCTTTCTGACCGTTTTAAAGGAAAGATACCAATAGAAATAGTAGACGTCATCTGATATTTACGCGCGCTTCAGTCGCTACTAAGACCCTTAAAATAGGGGTGGGGACGAAAAAAAATAATCGCTCGGTTTCTCTTTATAATTCGTTTACGCACCTCGCTTCATTGGCTTCCGGACGAGCCGCGACAGGGCCTGAAAACGGTTGCTGCCATCACAAATGATGCGGAACAACCAACAACTGCGGCGACCCCCCTTCCCCCCCTATAGAACATCCACGCGTAAAAAAATCCGGAGACTAAGCAAATGTTCGGGAAACTCGTCGTTCCCATCGCCGACGTTATCAGCGCGCACGTGGCCAGCGAAACGCACGGCTGGCACGCCTCCAAAAAAAAAAAAAAAAACGCGCAGCGACCTCCCAGGCACCCAGATATATACGGGATCGCTCGCGTTTATTGGTAGCACGTAACGGCCCAAGTCGTCAGCTGCGTTCACGGGGCCTCCAAAAGGGGTCGTTGAACGCGCCACAACGCCGAGCCCCGCGGTACTGTATACCCGCGGGAAACTAGCAGCGAACACCGCCATTTTTCTGACCTAACGTTCCCCGCTTATCTTCTTCGCGAATCAGTCCTTCGGAATGCGCCAAGATGGCCGAAGCGTTAAGAAAGCGAAAATAGTCAACCAATAATTTCAAGCAGGAAGCGAGACGGAAATCCACACATATTTATCGTATCGTAGAAAGCTCCTCGGTTGCCGAAAAATTCTTGTTAGGGAATCGAACTCTGAACCAACGCCATTGGCAGCGCGCGGGCGAACTCATCGACTACTCGAAGCACGCAGACATGAGTAGCTATCTGCTTATAATAACGCGGATTTGGGCTTCTTTTCGCCGAGTCACTTGTGCCGTTTTTTGAATCACCTGCATTTTCCGAGCAAATGTAGTTATTTTCTAGTGATAGTCACTTCGCTCACTAAGAGCGCGTTTGTCGATCACTTTGTGTAGTACAATCTTAGCCGAGCCTTGAGACATTCACATTTGATCATCGAATTGTAACAGATATCGCCACGAGTGTCTTATGTACTAATCCAGTTCGGGCGCCCGGCATTTGGCTCAATGACCCAACCTTGAGAAATCAACTATCGCGACGTTGCCATCAGGTAGTCTCCTGCTGTCTTCATAATTTTAATGAGCGAATGTGTCAGGTCTATATAGGTCACATAAACAGGGACTTGCCTCCATGACGAGATGGACATGGTGGGTGGTTTCCTGTAAAAAAAGAAAAGAAAATATGAATATAGTACAAGAATATAAGCTAAAAAATTTAAATATTTTTGTTTTTGCTAAACGAATACGGCAATTCCCAATAAAACAAGAGAAAGAAACGGACACCGTAAGAATAACGTTCAAAAATCGTGAGTGTATACTTATTGAGGAATTGTATAAGAACGGCCAGAATGATACTTGTCATTTAAATCGCATTTCTTTCCTTGCATTGGTTGACAGCTTCCAGGACATGAACAAGGGCATGCGCATTATCAGCGTGACATGGCGCATTCTTCAGAGCAATGTGACTGGAACAGAATTTTACAGGTCCCCTATCACATCTCGCGCAAGTGTAAGCTCCAAAGTAACCAGAGTAGGGTTGTTGTTTCTTTATTATACATATATGCCTGCTGTATACGATTCTTTGTTCGACACTGCGTTATGTAACACTCTCGTGAGGGAGAGAGAAACGCACAATGCGCGGACAGCTGGCATTCTATTGAACGCATGGACGCGATAAAATTCAGAAATCAAAATCACTGCACGACACATGTTTTTGTTTTTTGTTTTTCGTGCAGTTGTGTACCCAGCGGGAAACAGGTGTTTGCAGAGCAACAATATTGATCTTTGTTTTGTTTTTCTTCCTGGTTACAACGTTGTCCAAGGGCAAGCCGATATTGCAACGTACCAGTGGCATAGAGATGAAGAGAACAAGAAGAAAGACGACAGAGAATAGACTAGCCACGACCTGATCGGCATCGGTAGCGCTGCTCGCTAAACCAGTTGTAAATATATCAGTGTCAACTCCTTCAAGTCCCTATCCTTCCCGTTTGCCGTGGTCTCCCAAGGTATATGCGGACACTTATTAGTCGCGCCTACATTTCTGCCATAACGCCTACCACGAGTCAACCGTAAAACGAGACAGTAATCCCAAAGCACCGGCATACAGCATACCATGGAGAATACGGTCCTTCATAATATACAGCGATCGATCTACTCGTCAAAATTGGCGGTTCAGTGGGTTCATTCAATCTCCGCTGGAGCGAAACGCCTCGAGCGTTTTTTGCTTCGTAGTTTTGTTGGCTGTGTCGTTTGTATCTTCTTCACACAAAAGTACATACATTTTCGTCGTCGTGTTCACTGCAACCTCTTCAATATATAGATACTCCACTCTTCCCTATGTGGAGGTGACAGCCCTCGCAACGCTCCGCTGCAGCCATTTTCTACAGACAGCCTCACCCGCATTGTCGAATTGTCCACTGTACAGCGAGCCGAGTGTGCGTTTACATGGAACAATGAGTCAACTCATTAGAGAGTTTTAGTACTGCGTACGCTGCGTACGTGGCGGCGTTGCGTACGTAAGGACGCCACGTTCTGCGTAGTGCGCATGCGCAGACCGCAACGCGCACGTATCGCGTTACGTACGTAGCCGTTACGTACGCACGCATGAGATGCGTGCGTGTGTACGTATGAGCTGATCGCGTCGCTCTCGAACAAGTTCGCGACAGCGCGAGACTTCGTTTTGCAAAATGGCGGCATCGAAGGCAAGCACCGACCGGCTCTGTGGCTTAAAATATGGCCATAATCTGGCTATAACACTTGGATTGGCTCACATTGGCCGTCAACAACACGTGCTTCTATTTTTATCTACCAGGTGACGCAACACGCTTCACGCTCGTTACGTACGCGAGTACTACGGCGTACTAAAAGCCGATTAGTGGCAAACGACGCCACGTAACGCAAGGCGCTTGCGTGATGCGTACGTAGCACCATTCCGCAGTACTAAAACTCTCTACTAAAGCTGAAAGCAATGCAACATTAGGCGATGCAACATTAGGCTGTATCGTGCTTTGCGAATCGTTCTGTGCACTGTTCACACGTTTTGAACAAATGAATCCTCATCAGCTCTTCCACGCGTCAACCCTTGCAAAACTATACATTAGGCTGTGAGGCACTTGTTTTTTTGTTTTTGTCGACACTGACTATAAACGAGTGCACTGTAATCTTTTTTTTATTTAGAGTGCAACTACACTTCCGCTATCTTCTGGCGACAGGTAGGCAAGAGACCCAATTACGTGTCACATGCATTCGCAATGATCCCGTGGTTAACAGCGAGCTAAGCGAGCCACCAAACGTATTCCGGAACACACGTTGCCCGTAGGTGCACCGCTCTGAGCAATCCAGTTCGGCCTGCAGCGCAGCACATGTTCCGGATACAGTCGAAAGTACAATTTGAATACATTACACGCCTCGCCCTCGGTGGTTGCGTGTATTCGTCCTCAACGTGCCTTTTCCTCCTTACCCGTATGGCTCACATTTCCACAATCGTTAAAGGGACACCAAAGAGCGAAACAAGCCTTCGCGCAATAATGAAGTACCATTCCCCAATCGCAAAAACACCACTCTTGCCGCGACACGACGCTTGCTGGTAGACGTGAAAAAGCGAGAAAACAAAATGCGGCTGGAGAGGCCACCCCGAGATTCCCGCATCAAACACTGTGACGTTACGGATTTTGAAGGCGTCTACTGGGTCCTAGCTAGCTTTTAACCGGTAAAAACGAAGTGCATTGCTATCTGTGAGCGTCATATAGGCCTAGCAAGCGACATTTCAGAAAATTTCATCGATCCGATGTCGCGAAAATACAAAAAATACGCTATAAAATTTCTGACGTCACGTGCGATTTCTGGCGCGTTGAAAATAATACTTCAATGTTGCTCTTCTCCCCTAATAAAAAAATGATTATTGCGAAACATATGACAGTTCTCAGAGTGCACCAAGTGAGTGTTTCTTTTGGTGTTCCCTTGAAGCGCTGGAGCATGCATGTGTGTCCATTATTTTGGTAGCCGAAGTCAACTCGCCAGCATCCACGTTGAACTGATTTTTATAGTGTCCGTGTCTGAACACCAAATTTCATATTTTTCCATCAACTTTCCCATTTACGAGGATATAACGTCCTCGAAATTCTAGCAGGAAGAAAAATAAAGACGATGATTTGAAAAAAAAAAGAAAGAAAACGGAGAGGCAGCCCACCTTGCAGTCGAGCAGGGCGACCACGTTCTCGTGATGCAGCTCGGACAGCTCCTGCGGAAGAAAAAAAAAAGAAGCGAAGAACACAATGAGAGGGCAGTTTGCCTCACGCGTGAAATCCGTGTCAGCCAGCAGCCGCACGCACAAAAGGCCGACCCACCCGAGCACGCACACGACGGCGCCCACACCGAATACCTCGGCGGCTCTTCATCTCCGGGCAAAGGAAATGCGTGGGGCCAGCGGGGCAGTCGCAAATACGCGGTATTACATAACGCCGCCTTCCCATCCACTAGCCGCCGTACAGGGGTGTCATCGAAATACACGAGCCGCACGGACTCCAGCGTATAAGCATACAGCGCAAGCTTGCCGCCGGAGTTAGATACGCCAATCGCACAAACTTACAAACTCTACACACGAAGTTGCGGGATGGTGCCACCTGACCCGAATATACGCCAGTTGCAAGCATTTGTTTACCTTTTTTTTTTAATACGAGACGATCGAGGAACACAATCCGACACGGTAACTCGTGCACGACACACATTCGCATATTGTTAGGACCGGCGCCAGGTCTGACAATGGATCGGCGTTCCTTTTGATGTTCCTTTTGAGTCGCCAAACGGGTGGGCGGCCGGTGTCCGCCATGTATTGTTCCCACCTGGCCGGAGGGTGCGGCGTCCTGCCGCCGCGGCGCCGTGAGCAGTTCGGGAGACCACCGGTGCAGCTTCTTCTTTGGAAGATGACGGCGGCGGCGGCGGCCGGGAATCGTCCCGCTAATTGAACGAGTCGTTCGGCACCCTTTGAAGCTTGTTTACGGCGGCCCTTTCGATGGATGCAGTCATCAACTCCAGACCCCTCGCCCAGCGACACACCTTGACGGGGGGGGAGCCGCGTTCGTGCCACATGGCCGTGCGGTGACCACGCTTCAGTTTTGAACGTTCGCGTGGACCGTGCGTGCTCGTCACCCTCGCGGGTAATGTGTGGTCCGTGATTGGACGGTGCCATCTGTACGCGGTCCCCGATCTAGGGATCTGGGGAGGACAGACCCTTTATAATGAGCCCCCACGGCTCATTCGGTGCTTTTTCGAGTGGAGAGCTCGCCATGTACGAAGAACGCCACTATATATCTAAACTTTCTTATTGACCTCTCTCTAATGTAAATAAACGTCTGTTCTCTGTTTTCCCATATAAGCATTGCTTCTCGCTATAAGGGACGAGTCCGATGGGAGCCAGCTACCAACGACGAGACTCACAGGACCCAGACCACAACAACTGGATGGCAGCGGTGGGATCGAGCTCATCGACCAGGAGGCAATGCTGAGACCTGCTGTCTGGAGGACCTAGAGTCGGACAAAACTGCTTCGTGGCATCTCTGACAACACGGGAAGGAACGCGTCCGAATTCATGACTGCATAGGGTGAGTGCACTGCTTTTCTTTGCTGAGATATCACCAGGCTTTGCGTAGGATTGTAAACAAAGCAGTGATTTGGTAACGGTTGACGGAAGTATTGATAGTACGTCAAAGTTGTTTAGTTAAAAGAGTTAGCAGCACCAAGGACCGCCATGAATTTGAAGGGACTAAAAAAGCCAGAGTTGTTAGAGTTGGCCCGAGAGCTGGGCCAGGTAATTGCCGAGACGAAAAGAAAGCAGGAGATCATTGACGCCATCGAGAAGATCGGGGCAGATGACGATGAGCTGAGCGAATGCTTGGAGGCTATTACGCAAAGGAAAGAGGAGCAGAGGCTCCGTGAGGAAAAAGAGGAGCAGAGGCTCCGGGAGGAAAAAGAGGAACAGAGACGTCGTGAGGAGAAAGAGGAAAGAGAACGTATCGATCGTATGGAAATGAAACGCCTAGAAATTGAACTAGCAAAGGCTCAATCAATGAACGGAGCTAGCGCAGTGGCACGAGAAAGAGAGCGCCGAATGACAGATTTGATGCCATCCTACGCGGTAGGAGGGGACATGGGTCTTTTTCTGGTGCACTTTGAGCGCACGTGCGAGAGGGAAAATTTTGCTAAAAACACGTGGCCCCAGCGCTTGCTTACGCTGCTGCCGTGTGAAGTAGCTGACATTATAGCCCGTATGGGTAAAGAAGACGCAGACGACTATGACAGAGTCAAAGCGAGTCTGCTCAAAAAATACAGACTGTCAGCGGAGGCGTTCAGGCGAAAATTTCGTGAGATCGAGAAAGCCAAAGACGAGTCATACCCAGAGTTTGCGTACACCTTAAAGGTAAATCTGGAGGAATGGCTTAGAGAGGAGGGTGCGCTTGGCGACGCGGAAAAGACTCTGCAGTGTTTTGCGTTGGAACAATTCTTTCGGCGTCTACCTGAAAACATTAGGTACTGGGTTCAGGATAGACAAGGAGTAGATACTATCACGAGAGCGGCAGAGCTCGCAGAGGAGTACGTAAATCGCCGTGCCCTCGAAGGCAAGGATGTCCCTAGGAGGGAGATTAGTAAATATCGGGCCGACAAGCCTCCGCGATGGACAAAGTCGGGTCGGTATATGCCGAAGGAGGGTTTAGACTCCAAAGGAAGCGGTGAGGAGAAAAACAAGAGAAAGGAAGAAGCACCCGAGAAAAGGGCGGAAGGGCAACAGAAAAAGGCGTTCGAGGCCAAGAAGCCGATAGTTTGCTATAACTGCCAACAGACGGGGCATATTTCTTTGGGTTGTAAGAACCCGAAAGTTGTGTTAATGTCACTCTGTAGTAATGACGAAAACATGAAATTGCTAGAACCATACATCCGAGACCTAGTCGTGAATGGCCAACCGTGCCGCGTGCTCCGCGATTCGGCCGCCACTATGGATGTAGTGCACCCGTCCTATGTCGAGGAGAGTCAGTTTACAGGAGAATGCGCGTGGATAAGACAAGCAGTAGAGACAAACAGTGCATGTCTCCCAGTAGCAAGAGTCCGCATCGAAGGCCCTTTCGGTGTTCTAGACACTGAAGCTGCCGTTTCGGCACATCTCCCAGTGCAATACCCGTATTTGTTCTCAAATAAATCAGAGTACTTGCTGCGACAAAAAGGAATTGGGTTCAGTGAGGGTATCGTACAGGCCTTAACTCGATCCAAAGCAAGGGAGCTCGCCGCTCAGACAGTTTGTAAAGATCCGGTGGCAGACGAAACAGCTTCAGCGGCAGAGCCTTCTTTACCTGGCACGAAACTGGACCGCCCTATAATGGAGCCTCAAAACACAATATCTAAAGAAAGATGTAAGAAACCGGATGAATCCGAGGCATCTCGAGAAGTAGAATGCACTATAAAGCTGTTAAATGTAAGTCCTACAGAACTGATAGTGGAACAGGAAATGACTCCACTCTCCGTAACTTAACGCCAGACGCGAAGGAAGGGGTGGCTAAGCAAAACATTCAGTTCACCAAGAAGGGGGGCGTCTTGTACAGAAAGTACACGAGTCGAAAAGGAGTTCGGTTTAATCAGCTAGTCGTACCGTATCCTTTCCGCAAGGAGCTGCTGCACCTGGTCCACGGAGGTTTGTGGTCAGGGCATCTCGGCATCAAAAAACAAAAGAATGTTTGTTACGGGAGTTTTACTGGCCCGGCTGCTTTCGGGAGGTGGAGGCATTTGTAAGAAGCTGCGACACGTGCCAACGCGTTGGCAAGCCAGGGGATAAGGCTAAAGCACCTATGAAGCTGGTCCCCATTATCACAAAACCGTTTCGCAGGCTAGTTATAGACACAGTGGGTCCACTTCCTGTAACGCAGTCCGGGTACCGGCACATACAGTGCTCTGCCCGGCCACGAAATTCCCGGAAGCAGTACCGTTAAAGGAGCTCAGCTCGGAGGAGGTAGTTAAAGCGCTTTTATCTATCTTTGCACGTGTAGGCTTCCCCGCAGAAATTCAGTCCGACCAGGGATCTGTTTTTACAAGTGCACTAACCTCGACATTTCTAGAAAAGTGTGGCGTTAAAATCATCCACAGTTCAGTGTACCACCCTCAGTCAAATGCTGTAGAAAAGGTACATTCAGTCATGAAACGGCTGCTACGCGCCCTTTGTTATGAGCAAAAAGAGGATTGGGAGGCTTGCTTGCCCGCAGCTATGTTCGCGCTTCGGATCGCTCCTCACGAATCAACAGGGTTTTCGCCTGCGGAGCTTGTTTACGGACGTGCTCTTCGCTCCCCACTTCGCATTGTTCGAGAATCTTGGGAGGGCCGGGCGGACGACCCTTCGGTAGTAGCATACGTGCTTGAGCTGTTAGACCGACTTCACGCAGCTCAAGAACTAGCGGAGCAGGAAATGCGCAGAGCTCAAAACAACGCTAAGCGCTATTATGACAAGACAGCCCGGACGCGAAGCTTTCGAGTAGGGGAAAAAGTGATGATACTGAAACCCTCACTGAAGAATAAACTTCAGGTCCAGTGGGAGGGACCTGTTGAGGTAGTTCAGAAATTGTCAGACACAAATTACTTGGTTACTGGACTGGGAAGGCGTAAAACGCAACAGGTGTACCACACTAATCTGCTCAAACCGTACCAGCAGAGGCATGCCGTTGTAAACATGTCGCTCAATCAACCGGAAGAAATGCCTATTGATTTCCCGGAGTTAACAACAGAAAACAAAGACATTGGCGAGACTATTAGTAACCTGGTAGAGCAGGCGGAGTTGGAGCCAGATCAGAAAGCGGAACTGAAGGAACTATTGTTTGACTTTAAAGAAACATTTTCAGACACACCTGGCAGAACCAAAGCCCTAGTTCATGATATTGAGCTGACATCTTCGGAACCAATTCGTTCTAAAGCTTACCGCGTTTCCCCGAGGCAACGGGAAATAATGGCCGCGGAGATAAACCGAATGCTCGAGCTAGGAGTGATCGAGCCAGGAGAGAGTGATTACACCTCGCCTCTGATCTTGGTTGAGGTCCCAGGGAAAGAGCCGCGACCGTGTATTGACTATCGGAGGCTCAACTCGATTACAAAGGACCAAACTTATCCAATTCCGCATATTGAGGAAAGGCTTGAGCAAGTCAGCAGTGCCAATTTCATCTCGACTTTGGATTTAGTCAGGGGATACTGGCAGGTGCCTCTAACTGAAAGGGCTAGTAGGCTTGCGGCGTTTATTTCCCCGATGGGAACATTTCGGCCGAAGGTCCTTAGTTTTGGATTAAAGAATGCCCCTTATTGCTTTTCTGGCCTAATGGACAAAGTGTTACAGGGTATGGAGGACTTTGCCCTCCCGTACCTAGATGATATTGCTATTTTTTCTTCTTCCTGGATAGACCACATGAAACACTTGCGAGCTGTGCTATGTCGTCTGCGTGAGGCCGGCTTAACAGTGAAGGTTGCGAAATGCCAATTGGGGCGCGCTGAGGTAGCTTATCTAGGGCATGTAATAGGCCAAGGCTACCGCCGGCCGTCAGAAGTAAAGCTGGCCGCAATAGACAACTTTCCCCAACCACGAACCAAGAAAGACATTCGGTCGTTTCTTGGATTGGCCGGTTATTATCAAAGGTATATCCCGCGTTACTCTGACATTGCAAGTTCCTTGACAGACGCTCTTAGAAAGACTGAACCCCAGACCGTAAAATGGGATGGGGCCAAGGAACATGCATTTTCTACGCTAAAGAAGGCACTAAAAAGTCAGCCAGTGTTGAGCGCGCCTGACTACTCTAAGCCGTTCATTCTTCAGTGTGACGCCAGCGACCGGGGTATGGGTGTCGTGCTTTGTCAGAGGGGAGAGAACGACCAGGAACACCCTGTACTGTATGCCAGTAGAAAGCTTTCTGTTCGTGAGGAAGCATACAGTGCCTCAGAAAAGGAATGTGCCTGCGTTGTTTGGGCTGTGCAGAAGCTAGCTTGCTACATCGCCGGTTCTAGGTTCACAATAGAGACTGACCACTGTCCCCTCACATGGCTACAGTCCATGTCATCGAAAAACGGCCGTCTTTTGCGCTGGAGCTTAGCTCTTCAACAATACACCTTTGATATCCATTACAAGAAGGGTAAACTCAACAGCAACGCAGATGGTCTGAGTCGTTGTCCCTAGTACCCCGAGGGCTTCAAAACGATTTTCTGCTTTCTATCCTCGATTTGAGGCCCACTAGTTTTCTGTATTTATCCAAACATGTGTCAAGTGTTTTGTTTAATGTCTTCAAAAGTGGCTGATGTGGTGTTGCGACTCGGCGGGGGCCACAGGAATAAAGTTGAGGTAGAAGGAAATGCCTTCCGCAGGTGAATCTAAGTCTGGTGATTCTGAGTAGGGAATTGCCGTGTGCTTGCTCGTGTGTGGGTGTGCTTTCGGCGCAGTTTCCGCAGTTCCTCATTGGTGGTGGGCGGAAAATATGGTGGAGAGGGGTCACCTCATCCCTGCGAGCAACGCCCTCTTGGTCAATGATCATCGGATCCAGTGTTCGGGACAAAAATAATAGAGGAAGAGCCGACAAGCTGCAATACAGATCCCGCTGCACAGTACCTGCTGGCCACTGCACCTCGGGATCTTCTTTCCCCGGCGGAGAGGCTGTTAGGACCGGCGCCAGGTCTGACAATGGATCGGCGTTCCTTTTGATGTTCCTTTTGAGTCGCCAAACGGGTGGGCGGCCGGTGTCCGCCATGTATTGTTCCCACCTGGCCGGAGGGTGCGGCGTCCTGCCGCCGCGGCGCCGTGAGCAGTTCGGGAGACCACCGGTGCAGCTTCTTCTTTGGAAGATGACGGCGGCGGCGGCGGCCGGGAATCGTCCCGCTAATTGAACGAGTCGTTCGGCACCCTTTGAAGCTTGTTTACGGCGGCCCTTTCGATGGATGCAGTCATCAACTCCAGACCCCTCGCCCAGCGACACACCTTGACGGGGGGGGAGCCGCGTTCGTGCCACATGGCCGTGCGGTGACCACGCTTCAGTTTTGAACGTTCGCGTGGACCGTGCGTGCTCGTCACCCTCGCGGGTAATGTGTGGTCCGTGATTGGACGGTGCCATCTGTACGCGGTCCCCGATCTAGGGATCTGGGGAGGACAGACCCTTTATAATGAGCCCCCACGGCTCATTCGGTGCTTTTTCGAGTGGAGAGCTCGCCATGTACGAAGAACGCCACTATATATCTAAACTTTCTTATTGACCTCTCTCTAATGTAAATAAACGTCTGTTCTCTGTTTTCCCATATAAGCATTGCTTCTCGCTATAAGGGACGAGTCCGATGGGAGCCAGCTACCAACGACGAGACTCACAGGACCCAGACCACAACAATATCGACGGAGGTTGCACGCTCACACGAGCACAATGATTTCCTTTTGAGGCGGTAAGAATGGAGAAGAAACCACCGCATACGCGAGGTTGTACAACTTTTCAACAACAAAAGCAGTCGCGACGTTACGAGAGCTACGCAGCCGAACCCTATAGGCTTCGCATAACGGACGTCCGCCGATATCCGAAGAGCGCGCGGCGAGCGACGGCTTCGGACAACGGAATATAAAATGGCGCAGTTTTGCGGGGACGATTTCGCATGTGTGCGTAAGCAACATGCTGCCTCTTACGGATGCAGAATGCTCGTGGCAGACTTCTGCATCTCCAAATAGGAAGAAATTTTTCGAAAAAAAAATAAGAAGAAAAAGAAGTTCGAAAGCGGAAGCCGAGGGAGTAACGCTCCCTTCAAGAACACACGATAGCCAAGAAATTTGACGCCTTAACGTTAGCTCACACGCAGGTTGATGTTTCTACGGAACAAATGTTACGTTAAATAGATTACGTTAAATTACGTTATATTACGTTACGTTATATTACGTTACGTTAGATTACGTTAAATAGATGTTAGTTAAAAGCTAACATCAGCGTGACCACACGCCTTTCAAATTTAGTTATTTCTTACGGTTACTGACAACACCCTCTACCGTTTTTTTTCCTCCTTAGAGCAGAGCAATTTACTCACGTGTGCTTTTCTTTCATGTTTGTTTCTGTGTTAATAACCGATTAAAACACAGAGCAGCCAGACTGTTTTGTAATAAGCTTTCCTGCAACACTTCTAATCAGCCGTACTTATTAAAAAGAAAAGAAAAACCTAGCACAACCCCCCCCCCCCCCCTAATTTTGAATGCACATGGATGTCACCTCTTTTCTACTTTCCCCGACATGCCCACCCGAGCCCACGGCAGCAACGCCTTCACGACAAAACATCCCAGAAACAATATTCCCACGAACCTAGTGCTAGCGACAGATGCCCAAGAAAGCAGCAGCACGATCGTTGTCTCCCAGCTGACGCATGCGGAAGAAAAAGCCCCGGGGGATTCACTGAGCTCTATACCAGGAGGAAGATGTCAACAGCACTGCCTTTTTTGCAGACAGTGCAGGCAGTGCGGGTAAAGAGAGAGAGAGAGAGCCTGACGGAAGGACCGAAAATATAGCGGGACAAGCCGAGGCATTGTCTTTCAGCCTGCGCAACACTGGTCGCTTCCGCGTCCCTTACATTGTTACGAGGAAAAACGTGACGCAACGACCCACCTTTAACCAGCGCTCAAGAGCGAACTGAATGCGTAGTTTCGATAGCCCGTTACTGAAAATAAATGGCAATAACAAGCATGCATTCAAGCAGCCGTACACGCGTCCAACAGCAAATCGGTTCAAACACCTTGATACATCCCGGGTCCTGAAATTCAAGCTCGTCCATCATCATTATAAAACGTAAACCAGCTGTAGAAAACAAAAACAAAACGACGAAATGACCTATAACGCGCGAGATCATAAACAAAAAACGTAATATCCGGCCGCAAAGGCCTGTCTGTGCGCCTAGAACTAGCAAACAAAACAAACAAACAAAATTGTTGAGGATAATGTGAGAGAACAGCTGGGTGCTGCATATGAAGCCGCGATGACATGGATGCATATGCAGCACGCAATGCAGAAATAATCGACTTGAGAGCCATTATCTCGACTGATTATTCCAGACGATTTACGAACGCGAGCACGCGTTAAAAATACACTGGGGTCCGTATTGTTGAACCCGCAACGGTATTCAAGTCGGGAGGACGGGAGATGCATATCGGGGTCGGGTATAACGTAACCGCTATATCTACTAGAAACAAAAGTACGAAAACGAGTCGACCTGGCCGTGTTATTGCAGCTATCGCATTATACAGCTACCACGAATGACGAAACAAAACCACGAAAAGAAATGAACGATGGAATGATAAATGCAATGACCCAAGCATCTAATAATGCCACCACACAGTCCAACCACGTTCCAGAGCGTGAAAAAGGTCACCAGGGTGGTATAATGATTATTTTGCACACTCGGAAGTCGCGGATTCAAACCCTGCGGCAGCGATCGCAATTGGGAACGTAACACCCAAGATTGTATTATTATTAAGTTCACAAACTAATTCTTCCAGCCCTTTTCGCGGCATGAGTGGCGACGACGACGCAGACCCGGTCCCAGCTGCAGTATATAACGGTGCATTCACACGCGAAGGAAAAATTCTCCTTCCCCGCGGACCAGTCACGTGCCATCCGACGAAACCGCGGAGGCGTTGCGGCTTACGGAATCCGCGCGTGCGCACTCTCACGCTTACGGAACTCTTCTGCGCCGGGTACAAGATGGAACGCATACGAAGATGGAACGCTGTTCGAAACGACGTCTGCGCGCGAGGCATTTCGGTCCGCGGCGGAGAAAACATTCTTTATCGAAGCTGCCAGATAGCCCTCATCCCCACCGGGCTGGTCGACATCCTGGACCTCATTAGTGGAAGCCGCCACCCGAGGTCGCTGCAACAGAGTTCGCTGGTCCTCTAGTGTGCAGCTATTGAGTAGGATCGTCGCCCAGTCCTCTTTGGTGGGGTTCAGGATGGGGGTTCATTTGGCAAGCCCATAGCAAATGGGAAGTGTTGGCCACTGTCCCACAGTACTGGCACTGCACTTATTTTCGGGTCATAATATTTGAGCGTGGCTGCACAGAGCAGCGTGTTTGTCTGTGGGCGCCGCAGGAGGACGCACTCCCCCGCTTTCGAGAGTCCCTTCGCTGGTGCGGGATACAAGCGCCGTTGCTCGGAGGCCGGACGGAGCGAGGATGGGAGGTCCCTACCTTTCATCTAGGGACCTTACTCGTAACGTGCGCGTCGTGCGATGCTCCGTCCGCAGTGAGACCGCATCCTCTATCCGTTCGCGCGAATCCAGCTTTATTCACGTTCATCTGGTCCGCCTATACAGAAGTGTCCCTAAAAGAATTCGTAGGAGTGTAACGCGAGTTCGAAGGAATTCGATTTCAGCGAAATAAAAGAAATAAAAAATCTGACCAAGCTTTTTAGTTCTATAAAAAGGAAAACAGGCTGCGACAAACAAAATACTCCAGAATATAGCACCACTCACTAAAAAAATACCGTCGAAAGCAGAAAAAAAAACGAGTTTCGTAGAAACACGCCTCCTGCCACATTTAACGCTAACAGATATGAGCAAAAAAAATATGTCAGGGCTTTTCCTCCTTTCAGTCTGTATCTATACAGCAAGAGAAACTGCTCGGCAGGCGTTTGCTTTAACCTCCGCGTGAGCTCGCTAGAAGAAAATAAACTAAAGCAGCTAGCTGCCAGCAAGTGGCGAACAAGCAGAGAAAATGTAAACACGCGACAACCGCAGTTCCCGACTGATAACAACGAGATGTGAAGGTCGAACAAACAATGCTTCGCAGCACAGCGTGAGCATGCAAAAAAAGCTGCAACGCAAAATGCGCGATAGAGAGTATATATAGCTCCACGTCATGCGCACGTCGTACCCAACGAGAGAAGGACCAAAATTGGCGGACCGATACGACGCATTTGCCAGGCTGAATATTAACATTGTTACGCGAACACGGTCGACCGTATATTTTTACCCATGACTAAAAAAAAAGTAAGGATATCTGTGTCAGCGAGCCGTCTTTCGTGTTGCATCAACAGGAAATATCTTTTCTCAAGGCCAGGATGTAGCTATTCCAGCTGATTTATCTGGTTTTCGTATTTCTTTTTATTTTAATTTTTACATGTTCTTTGCTGGGTGGTGGCTATATATACATCGCATGTTGAACGCTTTCCACAAGCGCAATTACGTTAATTATTGGCTTTGCTAATTTCTTTTGTAAGCATATGAAAAGGTCATTTAAGAGCAATAAACAGTTCGTAATAAGCGCTGAATGTCATGTGTGTTACTCGGGTGGACGTGTGAGTGTTTGTGAGAGTCAAGGTTGCGCTAAGAATCTTACATTATGACGAATAACCAACTTTCCCAACAACAAGTTTTAGCGAGACGTCAACTATGCGTATAAATCCAGACGGGACCGAAGTTTCGGGAATAAAGTTTCATACCAGTACACCAAAGGATGTTCTAGCGCTAGTGTTTATAGGAGCTAAAATGCATGGCACTGCAGCCAGCGTGATAATGACGGGTATAATAGATGGATTTGCATAAGCTTCGACCTTGTGGCAGAGCGCCCGCTTTTTCAAGAAACAAAGTTCAGCAGTGCCACTTCACGACCTTCAACCATTTAGGCTGACCCATTGAAATTAGCTCACCCCTTCATAACAGGCCATCATATTATCCGAAAGAAACAACAACAAACAAAGCCACAAGCGCGTCTGAAGCCGCAAGCGCAAAGACCATACATCGTAGCGCCAGAGCTTCATCGAGCACATACTGTCGGAAACTCCATGGCTAAGGGCGTATAAGGGCTTTAGGTGCTGCAAAATATATGATTTTTGACGACCTTTCATATAAATCGTTCATACACACTGAAAAAACTTTGCACCCTTTTTACGCCCTCTTAAGCACTGTATTGAAAGAACGCGCCCGTTCACCTGGGTGCTTACATCCTTAGCAACCCTATGCTCTACTTCACGGTTTCTCAAACTGGCTTCTATCAAGGACACCTTATATACGTTCCGCGAGCGGCCAGAACAAGCTCAACGTAGTCAGGTTTTAACCCCCCATGGGCAATTAGTTTACATATTCATAAAAGCACAAAAAGATAGTGTGGTGTTCCGCGGCAATCTGGCAAGGCCATTGCGGTTCCCCAAAGAGAACACCTGTTAGATACACTGTTCTACTCCGAAGCAGAAGGAGTCGAGGTGGACAATGAAGAAGCACACTTCTTCACAGAGATACAGGCCTGAAAGCCTTCCATGTATAGATATGCACGTTCACGCCCTACCGTTCTCCACCAGCATCATCAGCATGACGACAAATTGACGAGATTATCCTGCTAGCGCAATGTCCACTTGGTTGCATGTGCCCCTGTACGCCAACAGCTTCCAATGTGGGCCGGCCTGGCCAACCAAATCAGGCCGATACAGTAAGCCAGACCGGTCATAGTTGATATCGCACTCGAGCCTACCCGATGGGGCAAGGAGGGCCACATCACCGGGAAATAAGGAGTGCACACCTTGCAAGTCATCTGGTGAAAATGCAAGCTCATCTGTACTAGCTAGTTCACACGTTGCTCACACGGTGAAATGTTCGATCATTGTCTCCCAAGCAACGTATAGGCGAAACAGGACAACTCAATTTTACAGTGAAGGGATATGGCAGGACACGGCGACAAAATAATCAGAAGTGGCACGTAATATCAACAGGGCAGGTCACAATCTCGATGAACTCAAAGTATATATACTTCGGCAAAGCTTCACCTCACATAGGCAGAAAATGTGGAGAACGGTATGTCATTCCCATGCTCAATACACTCTGGCAAACTAGTATCAATGTTTCGATGGGTACTTTTGAAAGTATAGCTAAAAGAGCGGTGCCGAATGTGGCTTAGTACACACACTGTTTAAACCGAGACGATGGCAAAGCCTTTCTTGTAAAAACAAACAAAAAATAACTGCGGCAGTATAGATGTTAGAAAATGGTTCGCGGCAACCTTTAACGGAGCGCTATGACCCTCGTGGCTACAGAAAATACTCGAAGGGTGCGGTGCACGCCATACAGACAAACGTTTGACAGTGTAGAAAGATCTCCGCTAATGGAGTGTAATCCCTTTCGTCCCGTTGTCGAGTAAGCGACCAGAGAGATCTAAGGAGATCTGGGGCTTAAAGGATTTAAATGAAAGTGAAATAGAGAAAGGGGCGAAGATAAGTGGAGGGGTGGGGAACGAAGAAACAGGGCTACATCGATCTCCGAGATGCGCGCGTCGCTACCAGCCCGGCAGACGCTATCTCACTCGACCCGGCCCCCTTCAGAACCGTATTACTACGCCACGTCCCCTCGCGAGCTACGGCGTAGTTTACACATCGCTTACCGCAGCAACACTTGTGCGAGCACCTCGTCAAGCCCGAAGAAAATCCCCCCCCCCCCCCTCCACCGCAGTCCCGCGTGCGAGGCGAAAGATAAGATGCGACACGCGATCACGCCAATGCGGGGTGGGGAGCCATCTGCGCGCTATATACGGCGCGGCCATAACGCCCGTGCGCCGCTGGCCAGCGCAGCCAAGATCGAACAAGGCGAAGGTCGCGACGTGAGCGAAACGCGCAATGTCTTCCGCGACGAGAATTTATGAGGAACTAACTCCTCTCACATCTAGACACACTTCCAAGCGAAGATTACGCTGTCACTTTATTTTCTTCTTTTTTTCTCAAGTACGGCGAGAGTCCTCCCTATATACGCCTGGGAGAAACGGCAATATAATGCGGACGCCAGCATCAGCGCCCAAGTTATATAAGCATAAAAGAAAGAGGAATAATTGTTTACTTCGTCGAAACGGCTCATGAGGGAAACGAGACGACGAGGCGATTGCAATCCACAGTTCCAAGTCTCGAGAACTTCGAATTGCTGATCTGTTCCAACCGCACTCCACGCTGCATGAAACTATAGCAGCTGTATCGGGGGCCCGCGGCCTAAGTGCGCAGATGAGGACAGATGAGATGCTTGACGCATGGAGTTTCCCACAACTTACCTAGAGGGAAATTAGGCGCTAGTGAGCTGCTGGATGCAAGGGAATGACGGGATATGTGAGCTTCAAACTTGACTCGGATTGGTATACCTCAAAGACGCATCTGGCTTCACGTTAAAATGACCAATTTCTAACTAAAAAGCACGTAATACACTATGTAGTTTTGTCATTGCAAAGAAACTGTTTTATTTCACACTGGAACCTTCTACGTTGATGCAAAATTTTACGAAACGTTAGAAGTAAACGGCCGCTAAGCTTGGAATGCAGACAAAAAAGCGAGCGTTCCCTCCGTCACTTTTATGTCATCTGTTTCTTTCTTTCGCCGTTTGGTTGTGCTGTTAAGCCAAGTGGACTTGTATGTTATAATATGATACGCGTGAATAAGATCCGCTTATGAACGTTTTGGTATAGAAAAGCTTCATTTACGCAGCCGTATTAACTTTTGAGCCGAAGTCCCACTCGACACAAGCCAACACAAGCCTCGCAATCATATATACCGTCATTCCCAGCGCTCCAACAGGGCCCCTTAAGAAATTCGCATAGACGGTGGCGCCACATTTCCCTGAAAGTATTATTGTGAGAAACTCCATGGCTTGACGCACACGAGCACTGCATTTGCCTTATGTCGTGCTAAACCAACAAGCCGCGACTGTTACCCTTATATGAGGGTCGGCACCACGATTTTTCGTCGGTGGGCGGAAGGGGCGATGCTCCAGAGCTATCGACGAAGGGGCTTTGGTGCCACCACAGTGTTGCGGTGGACGCATACACACGGTAGCGGTTGGTTTGATGCATATGATATTGCATGGCACATCGCAATATACAAAAACAAGGAAACATCGATTAACAGATCAAGATGACAGCGCCCGTATGAGGTAACAAAATTCTAAGACCCTCCAGTCAGAGCATAAGTAGCGACTAAAGAAAAAATAAACATTATAGCATATTGTGGAGTCGCAGGCTCGGTGAGACAAATATCAACGGCCCGAAAAAAAATGTAAAAATAATCAAATAAACGAAAGGCAAGAGGAGGCGGCAAGGGTTCTAAATTCGAAGATACCATTCAAACCTAAAACCGATCACCACGAAACTGCCACCAACGCTAGCTTAGAAGGGCAATCTTATCACTTTAAAATTGGCGTTGTGCTGCTCTTTAGTCTCCCGGGTCCAAACCTCCCAGGAATAGTGGTATATGTCAGAGCGCTCGCTACCGTCGTCTACCAAGTAATGGAAGGCGTGGAGAAAGTGGATAAAAAGCTAGGCTTGAGTGCCACGTGTCCATGTTGAATCGCAGCCATCAAGAGGGGCACGCTGAAAACTGTGACCGGAGCGTGGAGCACGATGGGGTAGCGGCGTCAGAGGAGGTTGGCTTGTGGATGCACACAATTGTAAATTGTTTACAATGAAACGCCATTGCATTTTATAAAGCAGATGGTACGTGTACGTGTCCGTCCAATAAATTTCAGTTGGAAGCTTGCACTTGTGTTCGTGTGGTTCTTCCTAAAGCCTTCCGTCTTTTAAGCAGTGCGCGATGCAATGGAAAGAAAATGGAACAGGAGCACGACATCAACTGTGAAAAGAACCTCGTGAACACTAGGAGGCAGCGGCTTGTGAACGCTAGAGGCGCTCGCTCGTTTGTTTGTTTTCTCTCTTAGAATTGAAGGGGAGGATGTAGTGTTGAGCGGCGGCGCAAATATGTCCATGGGACTCGCTTGGCTAATTTCGTGCTGAACGGTTGTGTCGTCAGCGAATTCCTGGTGCCGTGTAGGTCTCGCCCAGAGATTAATTCGAGCGCAAAAACTAGACACGATCTCTCACACACGCAGACACCCATGCATGCGCTGTGTGTGTCCTCGGACTTATTCGACCGTGTCCCCCATCTTTGCTATCTCTTCTCTCCTTTTCCTACACTTGTCTGCGGCGAGTGCACCTTCTTTATCTTTCTCTTTACTATTATTTTTATCCCCTTCTCTCCTCCCCGACGAGGAGCTTAGCCGTGTCGCCACATTTGGCAGACAAAATTTATCTCCTTTTTTTCTCTCTCCTTAAAGAACCGCCGCCACTGCAAAACTGCCGCTGATATAAACGCTTGAGGAACAGCAAAGGTAGTACACAGCGGGCAACTGAAACCACGAAAGCCGCGTTGGAAATCAAGCGCAAGGTACAAGGTCGGGTCGCTGCTAACATTAGCCTATCACTTTCGCCTATCTCTCTCGCGAGCTCCTATCGCGGAGGGACGCGCCCTGGTTTCGCGTAACCAGCGCGCTTTCACGCGGCTGACACGACACTCCCACGGGCCTTGCATCAGTCGGCCACAGAAGAGACGCACTCCATTTCAACGTGCGCCCACCACTTTCCCATCTGCTACAATCGGAGCCACTTCTCTCGTTTCGTCATCCCCTTTATTGAGGAAGGAAGGGGCAGAGGGAAGGACCAGCACACGGCTATCTCTGCCTTCCGTCTTGTATATCTTACACCAGAGCTGCTATGGTCGAAGTTTCTCTGTGTAGTAGACGGTTTCATCATGAACCGCCACGAGTGTCAATCACCGCCCAATCACTCTTTGCATATGTTTATAAGAAGAGCAGCTGAAATGTGCGGCGGCCCCTCCTCCCATGCATTCCCTTCATTCTTAGTGGGACCAGTCTTGAGGACTGCGATCTGCCGAACTTGCACAATAGCTCGTACGCGCCACTTTATCGAGAATCGGCGTAGCCATGAAGTGTCATGAATCGAGAAATGGTTAGAATCACGAGAGCGCACTAGAATATACTCAAGTCGTGCGACAGACCAGTGAATCAGGCAGTTGAAAAGTGACTAAGTAAAATAATGGCGAGTTTAAGTGAGTTGGCCCTATAGCCAAAAAACGAAAACACAAACTTGAGGAAGTATAAGCGCGTTACGCTTACGTAGCCCATGCACCTACCAAACATCTAACAAGATAAAAAAAAGCAACAGCAACGTTAATCAGAGGTCATGAACTACAAGTTGAAGCCGTATGCATACCCATCGCTGACACGGCTTCAACGACTCGAATATGCCCCATTGTTTTCCTTTTTGTCGTTTACGAGCGTAGCGTGTAGTATTGCCCTCACCGATACACACTTACAGAGAGCGCACCAGAGCTATGTTCTAACGCAAGAAGCTGTTCGCTCTTAGAAGAATGAAAAGACGTTCAACCACAGGAGCTAATAGTGCATGCGTCGAAGGTCGCTCCTATTTGTGGTCTCGCAAACTGCGAGAAAAGCGGGCCAATAGAACCATTACAGCATCGGTGAAAGACGACTGACGCTGATGGTCGACACAGATGGGGCCACGCAGTAACAGCCGCTAACCATGCGACGCCGCACGTAGCCGGACAAAACGCACAAACGGGCCTGGGAATTCGGCCAATCTGTTGTACACTATACCTGCTCCGTGAAATACGACTCGCGGCGTGTACAAACCAGACCTAATTAGCGGTCGTTCGCATATGAACCACTTATTTGCACAGCATCCACTTAGCGTCGCAAAATGACTACTATAGGCTAATGGGTTTAATAGATATTTCTTTAGAAATATTTATTATCTACTGAAATTGCGGAACTAATGAGGAAACTCGGGCCGCACAAGAAAGTTGAAAGAGAACAGGCGAAGGTAAGACAAACAATATTAACGATCGTATCCAATGAAAACTTTTCAGACGTATATATAGCCAAACCTGGGTTCAGGCAGCAACGGTGCCTAAAGTTCCCCTTGGTGGAAATAAAAAAAAAGACCCCTTCAAAATAATGGCGATGCGGAAGCTATAGAGCGGGCCGAGTGATGGCTTCCGATTATTACGGCAAGTATGCCGAAGCACGTGCATTACTCGTGGCCAGCCTTGAACACAGTTATCTGACAACGTGGGCTTTCGCTCTAATCGTTATCGCGGAGCACGCCTTTGTCAGCGTACGTTGCACAATGACATACCGCGGATACCGCTCTCTCTTGAAGCTTGCTATCGCGAAGTACAGAAAGAAACAACCGCGAGAACCAGGAAACGTGAACGACATATGCTTCCCGATAGCGAGCTAAATGATACAGATGTCGTGTGCTACGAGGTCCTAAGTGAAGCGAGCGAGCAACACGACCACGTTGGGCTAAAGAAAAAAAAATGAAGTTGGTAATTTATGCAAATACCCAGAACACCTACAGGCCTCGTATATTGAACATGCATTTCTCAAAGACTACATAAACGAAGTACCACGCACAAACCATGATGAACAAACCGAAGTCGCATTTCTCAGTCTACGCGCCAGTCATACGGCTAGCGTGAGCGTACGATCTCTTATGTGATCTGACGATGCTTATCTATAGCTGCGTTCACAAGCTTCATTTTTTTTCTAGATTACTTAGAAACATTAGTTTATCGGCCCTTCCGCGGTGGCGGGGCACGAACGCCAAATATGTTGGTTTAATAACAGCGTCCGCTAATTCGCGGCAACAGCCGCAGGTTGAGGTAACGGTATGGCGGCATAACTCCGCCAAAGCATAACTCCGTTAAAACACCTATCTGGGTATACAAAACGACTCTGCAGCACGGCCTCGTGTGAATTACGCAAACACGGAAAAGTGCGTTCGCTCTCAAGCAACGAAGGTCTCGCAACACCCGCGGAAACTATGGCTGTACCAACTCCGTAATACATGTTATGTGCAACCGAGTATGCTTTCCCTTTGTTGACCTCTCGGGTTACGTCGTAAACACACTGGCCAATTACAGCGTTACGACAATGCGGACATGCGTATGGTGTTTTAGCCCTGCGATGCTCGCGATAAGGTAATCTGACCACGACCACACGTGAGACATCACCTAGTTACTTCACGTATATAGCAATTTCACGCAGTTAAACAGTTTCCTGATCGTGGTACCTCCAGGATAACGTAGTAAAGTTAATGCAGAGCGTAATATGCACGGTTTATTAACAGCACTGCAACTAAAGTAATCATAATCATATACGTAATCCTACCCAACGTCCACTCCAGCAACGCGCTATACCGAATAGTATACCTATACGCTATATCTCCAATGACGAAAGTGTGTTTACAGCACTCGGTGATCGAAGAGTATTTAATTGCCTTCCGGGTAATTACAACGACGCAGAGTTCGCATCTGAAAAGCCCACGTTGGCACAATCTGCATTATGATGCACACATCGTTCATTTAAACCCCGAACTATAGGAACAAACCAAGAGCAACAATAAAGCCTCGCTAACGTATGCGCGTTCTCCATTGTTTTGCTCAGAGCACATATCTGACCAAAACAATATACCTCTACAGCGTTCTCAGATCCAATGATCCCTGGGATTCATTCGCACGAGCCTGTTATCGAAGGCTTTTTTATAATCCACGGAATGGTCAGAGAGCTCGCAACCTGCCTATGTCTCGAAGCAGTAAAACGTGATTACGGACGAATGAGAACGCGTAAACAGAAAGCCCGAAGATCTATGCTGAACTCTATTTACGGCGCCTAGCTGTGCTCTGACGAGAGCTGTGTAAGATAACGCCATATACATATAGCCACTTTCCCTCCTTCTGCACCACCACCTACACGTACACTCCCTGCAGAAAGCCAATTAAAGCACCGAGCAGTGAGTGAGCAGCAATAGTCATCGAGAAAATGCTTAGACCGAATGAGCAGTCGGAGAGAGTAAAAAAGAAAAAAAAAGACGGACAATGAAAAGGATGAAAAAGCTTCGACCAGCAGATTGCGAAGTCCAAGCAGGGCCGCCGAAATGTCAAAGGTGCAAGCAGAGGGCACACGCCGCGGACTACCGAAATTCAAGCCCGTGACGACGGTGGTTCCTGGCCACGGGCTCTTACAAAAGTGGACAAATGCACTTAATGGGGAACTGCTATATCGCCAAAAGGCATACACTGGCTCGCTTTTTCTCTTACTTCCTAACAATATATGACCTTTGCTTCAACGTTCCCCGAGGGCAGATTGGTAAGCGAGAATAATTGAGAGAAGCCATCCGAGAGGGACCCGTTCGAAACTAAAGGTCGAGCGAAGATTAAACGTCCCGTTATTCTCGATTTTCAAAAGCAGGAAGTCGTCACACATACCAACGAGGTGTCACGCTGAAAGCTGCGTGTGTATGTGTGTGTGCGCGCGCGTGTGTGAGAGAGAGAGAGAATACCAAACGCAAATAGGAACTAGTGGATGTGGAAAGACGAAAAATGAGGCGAATTCGCGGGGGGGGGGGGGGGGGGACAACGACAAAAAAAAAAAAACCTGCCGGCAGCCGTTCTGGCCCGTCCTTGGGCGCGCGGGTCGTCCTTTTACGGTTGCGTAACGACACAGCCACCGCCGCATAAGCGCCGTCGACAACGGCGGCTGCGCCCAAAGGCTGCCGCCTACTGCGGGCTGTGCCAAAGCGATGGCTGCTGGTTGCCGGTGGAAACGCGCCGGCAACCAGGACGGGCGACGTACGAGGGAGCCACTCGTTCGCTCCAGCCGTGCGTGCAGGAAACAGCAGCATCGGCAGCAGCTGCACGCGTCGCTTTTAAAGACGATAGTCCTTCTTGGGACCTCCGACGGAAAAATTTTGGTCTGTCTGCCTGTACGTTCGTCTGTTTGTTCATTCTTAACGGTACCCTAAACGGCACCAAAGTGACCAAACAATGCTCCAAACGGCCGACCCCACCCGCAGCGCCCACCAAATCACTCAATGTTCAGCGTTCATACTTGTGCTATTGTCAATTAAAAAGCAATTATTTCGCATATCTGAGGTGCCACAACAACACGCCAATGTTCTGTATGTGTGTCTCTTACTAGAAAAGGCGTACATAAGTAATTCTAAGGATCACAGCCTTTATAACGCTGCGCTGGCTATGCAACGCTTGCACAAAACGTCAAGTGCTTCCAACGCTTCGCCAAGACGACACGGTGGTGGCACCTACCCGTCGCCTTGCGTTCTACTTTTTTTCTTTATTAATCGCCTTGTGTTCTACTACTTATCCCCTCAGACACGGGCGCGCACGGCGTGCGCCCCGTTTTCCGGGATAACTACCAGATAGCGCTCATGTCTCACGTGTGACGTGACTTGATGCACTCGTTCGCCTCCGCTGCCCGCTCGAGGCACTAACGCAGCGCCTGCAGAATACCATTCACCGATTTTTTTTTTTGCGCAGAACATCAAATAAACGTTTTGTTCACTCTCTCCAGACGCAAGACTATCGTCTTTCGACTACATTTGCAGTGTAACATGCAGATACGGGGCCCTTTTTTTTTTTCAAGGCGAAAGCCTTACTTGCCTTATCAAACGGGAAAAGAGAACGTGGTTGTCATCGTTAAACGACAGGAACGGTGCCGGAAATCGGATGGCGTTACGCAGGACACACGACGTCACGCAAACGCAGTTTGAATGTGAAGTAATCAGGGCTGATTAAAATAAATTCTAAGTGGGTTGAAAGTAATTCATACTAATTTAGAGTAATTAAGAATTAACTACTATCACTTACCATCCCGCCATCCAAACTGATAAACCAACACACGGAAGACAATTAGAATATATACACCGACCCCAAATAAAAGCACTGGAAAAGAAGGACGTTTTGGATTCCACACAGGAGGATTGTTCACAAATATTGCTTTTGTTTTTACTCGTGGTTAAGCTCACTGTCTTTACTTCTATTTATTTTCTCTTTCTGGGCATTTATTTTACTTATATCCATGTCTTGTCCCGAACAGACGTGTTTGCACCGCACTGTCGACTTCCCCACTTGACAAATCGTGGCTACGAAGCGCGGACGCTATTTCTATCGTTCTGAAGTACATCCCGAATCTAACATTAGCTTGCGCATTTCCCACCATAGATGTTACAAGTGAGTGCGCATATATAGTGATATCACGTAAACCTTGACTATTATGAGTTCCTTTCACAATAATATTGTTCACAACTCGGATGGTTGGCGGCCGTCACCCCAACTGCGCTGTACCGAAACTCCGAGCTTAGCGATTTCCCAAAATGACTGAAGCAGTCAGTAAGGTTTAGTAACCGTCACAAACTTACACAGAACAGCCGCGGCGACGCAGTCTCTAGGATAGCAATAGGAACTGCACGGAACACTCAGCGGCTCTGCGGGCCGCGAAATCTGGCGCGGAACCAACGGAGCGTGAAACACATTCCGAGAAGCAAGGGACAATCAAACGCGGGAAGAACACTAACGAGAGAGGAGGCGCAGCCAAGGAACGCACACACATATATACAATGTACGCCCCCGTCGTTGCGTAAGAAACTGCGTACAGCGCGGCAGCTCATCAGCGCACTCATTCGCAACCCCCGATAACGCTCAGTTGCAGCGTCATGACCTTTTCGCGTGCCAGTCCCTCCCACACCGCGTGCCAACAGCAATAGGGATGCACGCATGCACAGCGAAGAGAGGCATTGAAGAGAGATGGCGATAATTGAATTCATCATCGTCAGCCTTACTGCGTATCATACACTTCAGGGCCTCTCCTGCAGCGGCCATGTTATCCCCGCGAAAATTTTATTATCATCGACATCTTCGTAGTCTTGGGGCGTTTGCCTTCTCTCGGGATCATCTCCGTTCATCTTAACGAGACGTGGCTATCTTGCTTTCGCGCACCATGCCATGCCAGTGCTTACGCCCATTCAGTCTTGATTTCGATATATGATGCGGTCAACACGCGTTCGTTCCTTGACCACCTCTGCTCTCTTCTTGTCCCTTAAGAGAGACAATAAAACGAAACAATGAATCAACTTAATCGATAAATGGTAACCGTAAAGGCGATAATTTTAACACCCCATTTAAGCACGATAGAAGAGAAAATCAAGATTAAAGTTTCATTTGTAAACCTCACGCCGAAATCTCCACGCGCAGCGTCAAATTTCCAGAGGCATTGTTCGGTCGCAGTTGCGAAATGCTGAAGGCCCACAGGCTTAGATTTAGGTACACGACGAAGGCGGCCGAGATTTCTTCAGCCGACCCCTTCGACGTCCCTCGCAATGATATCGGGGTCTTGGAACGTAAAACTCCAACAAAAATTAGACCCCGCTATGTCTACATTACGAATAAGTGCGAATCCATTTTACCACCTCTCTCTCCTCCGGCCTATTGGCGTAAGCCAACCAAAAAGAAAAATTTGCGCTGCCCGTCTAACCAACCTGGTTTGGAGTGCGCATATAACTCGTCAAATCGAGTGCCGAGGCCGCAAGTGCAAATAAATACATATCAAGGACAGATTGCAAAAGCGCTGCAGCGCGGCGCAAATTTCCAGAAACTGCCAGCTAAAACGAACGAATCACCTCCCAAGCATCCCGTGCAAATGGTTTTGACCAGCGAAGCTGAAACGGCCGGCGCCGGCGTTTATTGCTGGCACATTGAAAAATTTCTCAATCATTCCTCAACGCCTGTCCAGAAATATCAACTGCCACTCCGTACTGATCTTTATTATTCATACACCAGTGACGAGTTATTCTTGAGTTTAAAAATGAATGAAGTTATTGACTTTAGAATCGCTGCTTTAATCTTAGTGACGTGAAACTAACTCGTCGGCCCAGTCAATGACTTCCTTCTCCTCCTCTAAACTTTCCTTCCGCTCGCCTTCCCCAGTGCAGGGTAGCATAACGGGGCTCAGTCCTGGTTAACCTCCCGACCATTCTTTTTATTTTTTTTTCTCTCTCTCTTTTACTGGTGCTATCTCAAGGGTTCTTAATTGGGAACGATTGTGAACGTTTGCCCAGCAGTGGGCGCAGACAGGCATCCCGTGAAGGATGGGTAATAAAAACTGGCGCACGTAATCTTATCGCGCATGTGGATCGTATCACAACCACGTTATAGAGAGCGGAGTTAGAAATAAAAAAAAATACGGGAACTATTCATGTATTTGGTCAGCGTACTTGCTTCCAGTTTTTTTTTTTTTTTAATGCCATGCGCCCCGCTAGATAATTTACTTTGAAGCCACTTTCTAAATTTTCCTCAGCCACCAATACATTTTTCAATTTGTAAAAGCATCGCAAGAAACACGTGTTATGTAAGGCGTATAAGAAGTACAGCGTGGACTTACCTTGAGAATTTTAATTTCCTTGCCGAGGAGATTCTGCGACTTTGCCAGGTTCTTCTTGGTGATGCTCTTGATGGCCACCGGCAGCTCCGGCTTCTGCGCAGGAAAAAAAGAGAAAGTGAGGCCGGAGAAACGGTCATAGCGTAAAGGGGCGAACGGCGAAATTGATGGCCCGCGAGCTCGTCGGCCCAAGATATGCTCATGAGCAACGCGCGCCTGTTTTCGTCCCCATATCGGATGAAATTGATGGCGATGGCGGCTACGGCATCCGTCATGCGAGTTATTTACGGGGAATGAATCAAAGCTTCGAGACGGTCCACTTTTCAGAGTTGGTTATACCGTTTCAGGGCAGCGAAGGCGATAAACAGCGGGTCGCTGCCGTAGCTGCCCTGGACGATGCGGTCCGAAACCATGGCGAGACGGCCCAACAGGCACTAAGCTGTTTTAGTCGAATCTCCACGATCACAGTGGACCGTTTTAACCGAATACCCACGATCACTTGAAGGAACTCGACCGACGTTTCCAGGTAAATAAACCGCACCATGTATCCCCCATCCCCTGCACGCGCAAACACACAAAACACACACACCATCCCGTTGTGTTATTGCAACCAAGGCGGTAGCTTGAGTTCTCCCGATTGACTCACAAAATCATCACCTTCCATGTTACATGACTATTGCTGTATTGCTGCTGGATTCCTCAAGCTCAAGCAAGAAAATAACCCATAATGCACTGTGCCCATTGTCCCTAACCTTCCCTGCAATACGATAATGGCTGTGTTCCGATACTCACCGTAGACGGCTAAATAGACAGCTAAATGAACGGCGGCCACCTTAAGTCCTACTCCAATTCTCATGTAGCCGGCAAAATGGACAGCTCCGAGAAGACCGCATCGTAGACAAATACGATGCAGGCTACTTTGCTGTCTAAACAAGATGGCGGCTCAGCGAATCGCTCAGGTAGATCAAATCTCGCCGGAATTGTCTGCACACAAGCTGACGCTTCTCCAGACGCTCAATGTGAGTAACATTTATTTGTTTTTGATTTCAACAGGAAATAAGCCAGAAAATACACCTGTTACGTTTGTTTATTTTAGCTTTTTCTTCTCGACGCGAGGTGGCGCATTGTCGCGTAAAAAGGGCTTCACCCTAGAGTTCAGGATGATGACGCAGAGTTTTTCAAAGCACTGGGGTTTAGGGACAGCGAGGGCAAAATAGACTTCAAGCGGGTAGACTTAACTATAAGGAGGTTATCTGATTGGTGGCTAAAGTCAAGGCACGAGTGAAAATTAAACCCTACACTGCGAAGTACGAATCCTCAGCTTCATTATTTAAAGGAAAAAAAAAGATAAATGTAATGGTTAGTTTACTAAGTATTACGGCTAGGTGGCGTTAGCCACCGCCCGATTTAAAGGGCGGCGGCTAACGGGGATCTAATTACATAAAAGTGAGAAGAGCAACGAGCAGCCGAAGAAACGTGGAACTAAGGAAAACACGAAAAGAAATGCACCGACGGCGGCTGGATCACGCGATGGTACCAGCTCCTCGTCTACACACACGATGCGGAGATCACGCACCGTTATACACGCGTGCGCGGCAGGGCGACGCTGGAGGACAGGCCCGCTGGCCTCGATCGTTTCGACACGCACCAGTTTGCCAGCAGCAGGCATTGTTTTGTACCGTTCGCGCACCCGGCCATTGGGGGTTTGCTGCCCCCAGCGGGGGTGGCGGGAAGGGAGCGCAGCACACGCCGCTGAGGAAGTCGCTATACGGCAATGACGACGCGCTCGAACGACGACGGCAGCGGCGATGCCGAACACAATGCTGAAGAAGGAAAGACGTGCGCCGCCACTACTCATTTGGAACACACACCTCTCTCAGTCGACTGCGCGTGTCACATCCTCACGTAACGGAGCGTTCCGGGGCACGGCAGCGGAAACCGCGGCGGTCACGGCCGACGCCGGCACTACTACTACTACTGGGAAAGGGTACCGGAGAGGCTGCGGAAGATTAGTGCGCGCACGAGGCGTGGTCGATAGGTCACACACTGCCACGCGGGCTACAAAAGCTCGTCGGAATAAACGAAGAGCGGCACGAGAATGCCAGCTCAACAACAACGTCTAATTGGATGCACGAGTCACGCATTACCGATGGAAAAGAAAAAAAAAAGAACAAGTGGGAGAGAGAGACAGAGAGATGCGCATCAAAAACGTCCAACATGCTACGAATATTGAAAGCTGTCGGAAAAGCGACATAAATCTGATGTATGCCACTTCATAAACGGCAACCACATCATAGGTATGGGTATGAGTCGCATGCTCTTAACATGTAACGTCACCGTTCATGCAAGCAGCAGACACCAAACGGCACTTCGAACGCGGTTCTTCCACCCACCAACAATGCACCCTGTACACCACTTCTACACGGATAGTGCTGACAAACTAAAACACATTTCAGGAGAACCCGGAAGTGTGGAAGTATATCAATAACGAAAAGAGCCTGCGGTACGTACCTACCATAACAAGCTCCCTATATTTAGAGCGGCTTCGGTTTGCGGCAAATGTTGGACCAATCGTCAGCCTTTACTTAAGCAGGCCCAGCGAGCCGCTCGTGCCAACAGAGCCCTGGACAGAGGGCCCGACCACAAGTGCCTGCATTCATTTTTTTGTTTTGTTTTACTCTGAATAAAGTTTCTCCTTCGTGCTCCTCCTTCAGAGGCGCCCTGTCACCACCTATGAAAGAACGTACGAAAATATGAAGAACGTACGTACGCCTATGAAGAACCTATGAAGAACGTACGTACGCATGAGAACGGCCACGTAAGCGAAATAAAGGAGGTGGCCGTGCGCCAGAAATAGGCGCGATTACATCCAATATACGAGCCGGCTGGGGCGGCCGACTGATAGAGGTATAAACAAGCGAGATTCCGACGCAACATAAAATACGCGCGGCTGCCACGAGCTTTTTCTGAGGCAGTGCGTCAACAACAATGGAACAACGTCGCGCTGGAACGTCAAAGAGGCTCCCATCACCCCTTTTTTTTTCTGCTTTCGTTGTGCGCTGCGCACGTGTGAGGCTCTTAACAACAGCCGTACATGCAAAGCACACGCGTGCACTTCGACCGAGCACGTGCGAAAGCGTACGGGCGCACCGCGACAACAAAACGAGCGCAGGCTTCTCTGAACACGGACCCTTCCTCGAACTGATATAACTTATCGCAAGTAAAGTGTATAGCGAGTGGCCTAGGCGAACAAACTAGCAAAGCTGACGCAAACTAGCAAAGCTGACGGATGCACATGCGCACAGCCAGCGGTACAACACACTGTCTACTAAACGCACACACACACACACACACACACACACACACACACACACACACACACACACACACACACACACACACTTGTCTGTTCTCATTATTATTGTGTTGTCTCCTGTAGTGAAAACGAGCCCTCAAACTGGCACTTCCTTTTCCTACTTTTGTTTAAAAGTATTACGCATGTCGCTCCGCTTAAAATATGGTCACGGCTGTATCTGTCACTTCTGAGCCATCCCACAGAGCAAGCAAATATCCCTCAAGGCCAGGTCACTCAATTTGAGGACTGCAGACCAGCTAGCTAAGGTGAAGAGGGCGAACGGCTTCAAGAAATTAGGAGACCGCCAACCTGGGAAAAGAGCATTGATAAGGTTGTAACATTGTAATCGTACTGCCGGAATCAAATATGCGCGTCTAATGGCGCGGCACTTCGGAGGCAGCAATGTCGTGAGGTGTACGCACGCAGGGCAGACGAGCGAGAAGGACTCGGCACAATGCGGCATAACTAGGTCGGGAAACGACAGCTAGAACACAGGAGACTATATTCCCGCCCCTGACAACGTCCTGGACGTTCTTCTGAAGGCGATGATCGGTGCTCCAAAAGAGCGCTCCTCTCATCGCGCCTGCTACGCCAGTACACCGGAAACTCCTCCAGCAACGGGTCGCGCCAACACGTTACGCATGCGCGAAGAGATTAAAAAAAAAACACGAAGCCATCAGACCGGAAGGCCGACAACGGCGCTGGAGGAGAAAGGCGCGGACCAGGACGCTCTTTGTTTCCGTGGTCGTGACTAGATGCAACTAATGTTTCCTCTCACCACCCACCCACCCACCCACACACCCACACACGCCTGAAACATGAGCTTGCAAATGAAGGAAAAGTCCTTCGAGCAACTGCGCATGCCAGCTACGCGCGTGCATCCTCTGCCCTTACGCAGTTAATTATTGCAACGAAAGGCCGAGATTACACCAAGACTGTCGCGAACCGTGACTGCAGCAGCGCAAAGAACGTTTACTTAACATCGTGCCGGCCGTCTGTGAAAGGCCGCATTTTTGGGCGCTGTGTTCAAAAAACATCAGGCATACCATGTTCACCTTCCTGCCTTTGTTTATCTCCACATTTCCCCTGAAAACGCTCCTTTGTATCATATAATATCAAAAACATAGCCTCCGAGATCACTTCTAGTAACAGCGATGGGGTCGACACGTAGAGTTCATGAACGATGCAGGACAAAAGCTGTACTCAAGCAGGAGGGGCGGATGTGAGACTGCATGTGAGACATATTCATAGGCGTTAACTAAAGACACAGAAGGCCAGAGGACAATGCACTGAAACGTGTAGTCTGCACTATTCTTTATATTGACCTTGCGATTCGTCATTTTACGCTCATTCGAATGAGAAGGCGAATACGTTCTTAGTATCCGGCAGAACGTCGCTGTACACGCAGACTTGGGATAACGAAACGGTCCTTAACAATTCCCATTGTCACAGCTTTCCACGCTTGAATGTTATACAGAAAAGAAGGCGCCCCAAACGTCACACATGCGGCGTCAAGAAATCCGGCAAGTCAGTCGCTTAACCAAGAGCGCGCCATAATCTTGCGCGAAAGATGTCGTTCCCGCATTCACTGCGGCTACGAGAAAGTATTAGAGAGTTTTAGTACTGCGGAATGGTGCTACGTACGCATCACACAAGCGCCTTGCGTTTCGTGGCGTCGTTTGCCACTAATCGGCTTTTAGTACGCCGTAGTACCCGCGTACGTAACGAGCGTGAAGCGTGTTGCGCCATCTGGTAGATCAAAATAGAAGCACGTGTTGACAGCCAGTGTGAGCCAATCCAAGTGTTATAGCCAGATTATGGCCATATTTTAAGCCACAGAGCCGGTCGCTGCTTGCCTTCGATGCCGCCATTTTGCAAAACGAAGTCCCGCGCTGTCGCGAACTTGTTCGAGAGCGGCGCGATCAGCTCATACGCACGTACGCATGCACGCATCTCATGCGTGCGTACGTAGCAGCTGCGTACGTAACGCGATACGTGCGCGTTGCGGTCTGCACATGCACACTACGCAGAACGTGGCGTCCTTACGTACGCAACGCCGCCACGTACGCAGCGTACGAAGTACTAAAACTCTCTATTGTCTCAGGCTGACGGAGAGCGCATAGCGACGCAGACGTTGCACTGGGAACGTTTCGCGTGTATGCATCGTAAATGCAAATACGACAGACAACTCGGCTGTCGCAGCAACGCGTAGAGTTGCAAGAACATAAAACGCAGAAACAGTATGCATGTGGCGTACAAACTACGACATCGAAAGACGACATATGCAGCATCGCTGTACCCTGTCCCAAACCATAACCAGTTCAATAAAATTTTGGTGACGTCAGCGGATGAGCAGACATCCTGGCCGCTCACAGTGAAATTGAACGAGCGGCGGAGAACGAAAACGCCACACCGAGAGCTCTCCTGTATACGTCATTCGAGCTTTTCTTCCATACTCATCGCGGTCTTTTAAACGCCTGCATGACGGTGTTTACTAACTATGGCTTCCCTACGTCTAAACCTTTTCACGATCAGGACTTTCAACGAGGCTCGAGCAAGCGCGCTTACAAGGAGGCGCCGAGCATCCTCGTACCTTTGCTCCGTCGTAACTGTCGAGTCATTCTTTGTAAGTTCAGAGTTACGGCCACGCATGTTTTCTTTTTAACAATGTTGGGGGCCCACATATTTTGAACTTTAAAGAACTGCTCACCTCCGAAGAGCACGGGACAAGATACAGGTCTGTGTCTGAAGCCCGTCTCCACTGCGTCGTCCGTATTTTACATTCATTGCGAAGCTCTGCTTCTTTGAGATGCGACCCACGGAGGGTGGAGGCTTCGGTGAAGCATCATCCCACCCGCGCTTCCACAATGAAGAAGCATGTGCTCATTTTTTGGCCTAATATTTTTTTATATGAAGTGTCAGATATGATCATTATGGAAGGTGCCCGTTGAATTCAGCCGCATGAGAGTTCGAACATCATGTGAGGTCCCGACACTACCGATGCTATGTGTCCCAACATAACCTAAAAGAGGGACAAGAATAAAATGCCAAAACGCGATCGTGGGACGAGCTCTCTACCACGGATGCCGCAAAAGATAGTGTAGGTCAAGTGAGAAAGAAAGAAAGAAAAAGAAAGAAGAGAGGGGGGCAGTTAAACAGTATGGTACCTAACACATTTCCTGTATCATTATATATATATATATATATATATATATATATATATATATATATATATATATATATATATATATATATATATATATCTTACATGAAAAAAGTGTTATTAATCGCAACAGGCAAGAAAATAATGCAATTACCTCTTGGCAAAGTTATGAACATTTCATTCCTTGTGAAGCCATGGGCCTCAATTTCGAGACCCCGGGTTTATAAGCATACCCTTCAGTCCCGACGACTCTTCTGGCTATACACACCGCGCTTGCGTGGCCTTCAAAGCCGTGATGCGCGCGATGACGAAAAGGGCAAAGTCAGTGTTGGTCTGTCACCATCAACTATTGACCGACCTAACGTCTCTGCGAACCCATACAGCAAGCAGAGAGATCGGCATTGGGAAAAGGACGCGGCCGGGCCATTAGCTGCCGGCCCCGACCACGCACCTTCGCGTACAAAGTGACGCGCCCACGAGTGTTCCAGTGGCGCGCCTCTGCAGTGCAGAGGATGCGGCGGCGGCGGCGATGCGGACGCAAACAGCAGCGCTGCATGGCAGCCGAGCATAAATGCGGCCAGCCAGGCACTTGCCCCACAGAGCGTCAGGCAGGACGCCAACGCGGTTCTCGGCGGCATCGTCCTGCGTCGGCGCGGCCCGTCTACGATGAAGGCGTGACGGCGAAGTCTACGTGTTGTCGAGCGTATTACTAATTAGTAACGTTACAACAGCACCTGTTATAGTTTAACACGTCGCGATGTACGATTTTTGTTTTAGTTCGTACAATACTGCAGACTGTAGTAGTCCAAACAGGAGAGGATGTACACAAACAGACACAAGAAGATCAAAACATTTTGCGTAAAAAGAATGAAGAAGATAGTAATGAATTCCACCCTGTGATTGTCTGCGGGAATAAATAGTGTTTATGTAAATTAGTTCTTGCGAATGTAATCACAAGAAGCGCCGTAGCTGAGGGTACTTTTCCCACCTAGGTGCGCAGAATATTTACAAGCGCAATTTTTTTAATTAACTTTATTTGTTTGTTTATTGTGACGGACAAAGAACATCTTGCAGCACTTTTCTGCAAGCCGCGCCGACTGGAATTTCAAAGATGTTTATGTCGCGATAGAACGGCGTTTTCCAAAAACGTCACGGGTTCGATGACCGTATCCGACGACCACATTGCGACTGCAGTGGATATGCAATACAAAAAAAAAAGGAAGGTACAGAGAGGGAGCCTTGAGTGCAGCTTGATTTGTCTACCCTCAGCGACGCGCCAGAGATTCAAACGCTGCGAATTTCAGTCCCCTCACGAGAACGCGAAGTGTCATCATCAGTTAATGTTTATCGTCCCAAAACCAGAACATGGTTATAGGAGACACCGTAGTAAAATTTCGACAATCTGGTGTTCACAACGTGCGCCTAATACCCCTGTCACACGTGGCAACCTAAGGGCACTGTGAGCGAATGTACTTACGCTCACTAAGTGTCATTTTGGCGGTTCGCTGCTACACGAGAAAGCCAAGTGTACTGTGGAAGTTATGAAGTGGCAATTGTTGGGTTTGTAGCGCAATATATACTTGTTTACTTTTGCACCCCTGTCTCATCGTCGGCCCAAGTTGTCCTCGTTGAAGTAGCCCCAGTGGCACACGCCATCGTAAACGACTCGCCTACACATGCGCAAGTTTGCCTGGAAGTGAACAACGCGACGGACGCGGCCATTGCACAGCATGTGAGCCGCGTCCTCGTAGCGGACGGGGCTGCAAACTGCGCGAGGGTGAGAGTAGCGAAATTTTTTTGTATTTATGGCTTGTTTTAGTACATAACAAAATCCCTTATAACGAAAACAATGGTTTAGCAATATTATGAGCACCACCTTAGGCAACAGCGTATTTCTGTTCAAGCCACTGGTACCGAAACTACACACTTGGTCGCAGCGAAGTGAGGTTGGCGAGCGCACTTGCCAGCAAGTGTACTTCGCAGCGAGAGACACTAAACTTGCCCGCGTGACATCGCGCAAATGACACTCGCGGCTAAGTCCGCGACCAACCCCCGTATTCTAGAACGTCCCTCCACTCAACGCTTCACCTTCACTTGAGAAGGCCGATGGGAGCGCCGTCTCTAGGCATGGAAAGTCACTGCATATCAGCGATAATCTGCGGCGATTCTTGAGTAGCGTAGCGTCACTTTCAGCCGAGCAGCGGTGCAGTGCTCAACTGTGTCAAGAGAGGTTGAAAGTCAAGTCGAGGGCCGTTTGTGAATACGGGGGTAAGTGTGCTCGCTCGAAGTGCACTCAAGTTGTCACGTGTGACAAGGGAATAAATCCAAGCACACGAGCCTCAAGCATTTTCACCTACATCGGAAGTGCGGCCGGTATTCATAAGTCGCCAACGCGAAAATGTCAATCCCACAAATGATGCTCCCACGTAAGACGACATTACATATCACCAATTCTCTTCCAGGCGACAACTGTAGATAGTCTGTGCACCGAACATCTTACAGTAGAATGGTCTTATTTCATAATGACCGCGTGCCGCTAGCCGCGCGAGCGAGCGTGCGGTGTGTGCATTGCAGGTTCGCGACAGGTGCGGCGTCCACAGCCGAGAGGAGCTTCGGAGGCCCCGCTTGGCAACAGCCACAACGCGTTGCTCGGCGCAGCCGTCGCGGCAAGGAGCGCGTGTGTACATTATTACATCATTTTACACAGAACGGCAGCGTGTCTTGTTTCTTTTTATTACTTCCCCCGTTATGTACTTTCACGAAGCTCTCCCGCCTCGGCAGGCAACCTACTCGACGTGTGTGCTGCGCTCATCGCAGTCCCGCTACACGTTTTGCTACGGGAACTTTTCGCGTCAACCAGCGTTGATGCCAAGGTCGTCGGTTCGATTAGCGGCGCCGGCGACTGCATGCGCGCCACTGAAGAGCCAGTTATGCAACGACGGAGAAGCTCGGCTGGCGCGTATGTATGTGCTTCCTGCATGTAGTCGTACCCAGAACCGTGCGACCTCGAGATGTGAACCACGTTGCTGAGAGAGAGCGCGAGAGAAGCCACAATAGATAAGTCAGTTAATCGACGCAGGCAGGGGATACAGCCACAGCACATGTTAGTTCCACATTGTATGATTAAGGAGTTTTCCTCATTTCAAAAGCCTTTATTTCTTTTTTTCCTTTCTTTTTCGGGATAAGGGAGGAGGGGGCATATTTCTCGTGTATCAAGCAGTCGCCGAAAAATGTGTTCGGACGAAGACCACGTGAAAGAGAAAAGTGCCGCAATTTCTGCAATCTGTATACTAAGCAAAAAGGTTACATCGATTAACTTCCCAGTTACCGATTTTCGCAACAAGCTAAAAAAATATAACGAATCATCGCACAAAACTATTCGCTATTCTACAAGCGTCCGCTTTAGCGTCACCACGGTTACCACGCGCGTGAAGTAATCACAGAGCTGGTAGAGCAAGCGAAGCCGCAGTTTATGCGTGAGCGGATAAGTTTTTTTATAGAGGTCGCCACATCACGGTGGCGCTGGGATACATAAAGAGCGCTCCGTTGTGCGTGACCTCGCAGTCACGCGTAATAACAGCGCGGTCACTGAAGTGAGAACTAAAAGTTTATCGCCAACAGCACTAACGTGAAACGATCCCAGAAGGTAGAAAGGAACCCAAAACAGGCGCGTAATACAGCAACAACAACAACAAATAAATTGTGGTGAAACTCGACGTTGGCGGCGCGCACGAAAGGCCACTTAGCCTGCAGAGCTGCAGCCCCCAAGGCAAACGACGCTGGGCGGCACAGGAGACGAAAGGTTTCGCGAAACGACAGGCGGAAGTGGCCGCGTGAATATAGGGGGCGACCCATTTTAGCGGGTGTGCTTATTACATACGGTCTGAAGACCTGCCCTCTACAGCCGCGCCAATGCGGCAGCTACATGTGGGAGTGCGCGCCCCGCTGGAGGACCTTCGAAGCCGGCGCACATGGTCGCGGCATCCGCAGAGAGGACTGGACTAGCCACCACGGGATTCGTTAATTAGATATGCCGTCGTATCTCGGGCGAGAAACCTCTTGCACGTAAGTGACCCGTCAATCGCCCCCGACGCTAGAGACCGAAGTTGAAAGCGAAATTCCAGAGTATAACGCAATAAGCAAGAATGTATATAGCGTTCGCGACGCCTGCTTCGATATATCGGAAATTGAAGCCAACGCGATGATAATTTCGTATACTGCCGTTGCTCTGCGGCTCTATATTCCCGCGGAAAACTCCAATGGTAGTGACACCACGCACATTATACGGTTTGATTGATTGATATGTGGGGTTTAACGTCCCAAAACCACCACATGATTATGAGAGACGCCGTAGTGGAGGGCTCCGGAAATTTAGACCACCTGGGGTTCTTTAACGTGCACCCAAATCTGAGCACACGGGCCTACAGCATTTCCGCCTCCATC
The DNA here is from genome assembly GCA_013436015.1 of Rhipicephalus annulatus. Taxonomy (NCBI): domain Eukaryota; kingdom Metazoa; phylum Arthropoda; class Arachnida; order Ixodida; family Ixodidae; genus Rhipicephalus; species Rhipicephalus annulatus. The sequence goes on along the minus strand of WOVY01001477.1, from coordinate 173,674 downwards.
GGAAATGCAGCCGCCGCAGCCGGGATCCGAACCCGCGACCTGCGGATCAGCAGCCGAGTACCTTAGCCACCAGCCCACCGCGGCGGGGCACGCACCTTATACGGTGATGCACCTATGCCAGCAGGACTGTACATACGAAATGCGCCATGGCCAGAGATTGAAACACGACGTAAGTAATCCGCGAGAAGATTGTAGTTCCAACGTCACACACTTGAATGCGCTGCGAAACGTGTGCGAATATGTGGGAAGCTTTTATTTTTATTGATGTGAAGGGAAAAAAAATGCGAGGAAAAGCTGGAGGTAAAAAAAAAAATGAAAACCCAGCGCGTCTACAGCAGAACCAGTGCGACAACCGTCGGCGCTCTGGTGTCATCATATGACGAGCAACAGAAATAATAAAGCAGACGACGAGCTCGCAAAGGCGAAGGGGCGCTGTTAATCCATATCACACTACCGGTATACGCAAAGAAATGCACGAAGCTCGGATGTCAGGACGATTGAGGAAGAACTACGACTTGCTTCCGATATTCCCCAACGAAACCACCAAAATAACATGCACGAATTACGGTACCATGTGAGCTCAATACATCTACAGAAGAAACGAGTGCCAATACAAGAGGCACAACTTGACATCGCTGCTTGCCGATCAACGTGGAGACGCTCAGCGGGTTTCGTGGCTGACGACTGTCCCGTACGCGATGTCTTCTCTTCGACGACCACTCGCTGATCGCGGCGCCCCCATCCGCCGACTTCTCTGACCGCCTTCTATTTTTTTTAGTTCTTTCTCTATCCTCCTTATTCCTTCCCTACAGTGAGCTACTACTGACGTGTCGCACTTTGATGGAGACAAATGCAGGGCTAACTTTTTTATTTTTACTTTTTCTACTTAAAAATAACTACCCCCCCCCCCCCCTCTTCTTCCGCCCAGCATCCAACGTGCAGGGCTCGATCAACGTGTACCAAGGTCGCATAGAGCGCGCACTGTGGCGGCCGCTCAGAGACGGACAGCCCTCGCACTCCTCGGTGGTCGGCTACGCACTGCAACGGCCCGGACACGAAGCGGGCCAAGGGAAACCGGAAGAGACGGCCCCCCTCTCCGCAGAAGGCAGCAGCAGCAGCTGACCACCACGGGCTGACCGGCAGAGACTCCTTCATACCGACTTTTATTTCTTTCGCATGCAACCCCGTTTGCTTTTTAATATCCCCCATATCCCCGCGCTCTTTTCACGGCCAGCACAGCGAAGACAGAACGAAGCTTGGAAGGCGCACTGCTTGTTGCCCAATGCGGGTAGCAATGGCTACTACGGCGGTGCGGCCTTCGCCTCGCGGAGATCGTCACCGTCTCGTCCGCACACGCAAGGTCCGCGGACCGGACGCGAAGATGATGGCCGAGCGGACGTACACACGGCTGCAAAACAATAGGCTGCCGCCGTGCCCTTTCCATCCTTTTGTGTACCCCTGTCGTCGTTTCCCGCTTGTTCGTTCGCATCGGCCGAGATTTTCTCGTTTCAGCTGCGCCGCGAAACGGCGAACGGCAACGACGACGGATGAAGGCAAATAGCAGAGCTTCGCACGAGTCTTTTTTTATGTTCTTTTAAGGGAGTTTGTTAGCAAACCACCTCATATCCTTTTGCGGGGTTAGGAGAACGAGACACGTGCTACGCCGACTTTTGTGCATATGTAGAGTAAAGGGGACTGGGGCGTCACAACGATAATGATGAGACACCATGACAGACCGCGCGGCTCATTCGGCGGACCCCACTTTTCGGCACAAATCGGACGACGGGACCTACATACTCTAAAACGTGGTACTCGGCAGCGTTGCCAGAATGTAAAGTGGGCACGACAACAGACATTCGCTAAACGTTCCCCAGATTTCACCAGAAATTAAAATTAAAATATCAAAGATATAGGTTCTGAGAAAATAAAAAAAAAAGATTTGACACAGATGTAGCGCTTACACACGAGGATCAGGAGCGCTACAAATCTCGATATTACTCCATCCTAGATCCTTCTCTAGAACACCTTTCCTTGACCGCCAACCCGCCATTTCTTTTTTTTTTCCTAGATTGTTTTGCTGCATGAGGGCGGACGGGATATTTTTACGATGCAGTGCTGATCACTTGCGCGGCAAGCACTTGTAGTGCAGAGGCCATACTCGATGCCAACTTTCTTTAAAATGTCAAATGCATTTTGTCATTATCGCATTGACACATTCATAAATGAACTGCATAGACAGAAACTTTATTCACCAATATTTCGGGCAATAATTTGCGCATTTATCATGACCAAAAGCAAAAAATCGACTCATGAAAAAAACTCGCAATTTACACTTGGTCTTATACCTTAATCATCACTTGTGCCACTGTAGATGTCTGAACCAAATCTGCTCAGCATATCTTTTGTAATATTGAACTTCACAACACCTCTTTCTGGTATGCAATGCTGAGCGAATTAGTACAATTGCATTCAAAGTTTTCAGACATATTTTGTTTCTGTACTTCGTCTTCACGCATGTAACTTGGCTGAACACACGCTCTACCACTGCATTGGACTCGGGGCACGAAAGGCATGCCAGCGCATACAGCGCAAGTTCCTTGTAGGGCTTTTCGCCCATGCCATTTTCGAATTTCAAAATTCCTGCCCAGAATGCAGCGGAATCCTCAGAAATTTTGCATTCAAAGACTGCCTCCTCCTTCCAGATATGCATAAGGATTTTTCTGTATTACATTTCTATAATGTCCAGGTTTTCTTTGATCAGATGTTTAAGTGGAAGTTGTAAAACGGAAAGTCATGCCGTTTGGGACAACACTCGCGAAGGATAAAGTCCCCTCATGCCCTGAAAAATGGCTTGATTGGAGGGAAGACGCTTTTCCACTTCCTTCAGTAGGTCCATCAGAAACTCTTGGCAACGCTGTTTTAACCCTTGCATAGCAGCTTTGTTGAGATTAGACTCCTCATGCTGGCAACGGAGGAGTTCACCGACAAACTGAGCTCCAAAGTCTGTCACTCCCACAGAGAGTCGGTGGCCTAGTTTGTCGAAAATTCTTGACTTCAGTGTTCGATGCAGTAGGTCGAGCTCTTTGTACATTGTATCTGGATCAATTTTGACTGATTGGAAGAAAGCATTAATTTTTTTAAAATTCCGAGACGACTGGAGACAAAAAGATGAAGTAAAGGTAGTTTGATCCTTGACATGTTGTATGACGATTCAATCAAGCTTTTTACCTGACTTCTTGAGTACCTTCTCGCATGGCTAATGTGAAGTAAGCCTTCAGCTCGTTCCAGTGTTAGAGAAACCTCTTGATTACACGCCCTCGAACTAGCCAACGTGTGGCAGATAGCTTCAAAAAAGGCATGTTGCAATATTTCCGGTCATTTTGTGCTCTCGCATCTTGTTCATTCATGTTTTCAAAAAGTTCCTTGTAAGTATGGCGTCGAAGTGTACTGTTTGCAAACCACGCTGGGATTTCGGCAAGGAGATAGCCAAGAGTAGAAGGCAGGGTTTCGAATGCCTTTTGCAACGCAAATGGCTAAGGAATGCAATACACATTTGTTCAGGGTGCAATTAGGCGACTTCTCCTCAACTCTTGACCAGACGCTGTTGCGTACACCGACCATTACAGCAGCACCGTCGCATGCAATGCTAACACAATCCTTATAAGGCAAATCCCGTACTCAGAAAGACAATCCCTGACAATCTGAAAAAGTGCCTCGCCAGTGGCATGAATCACTGGATAAAGACCCAAGAATGCAGTCACCACTTCGCCAGATTTTTCACTAAAATAGCGTGTGCAGATTGCGAGCAACTTCTCCACTGTGACGTCCATGCTCTCCTCCACCATAAGGCAAAACTTCTTGCCTTTTATGTCAGCAACGACTTCGTCTCGAAGTGAAGGAGACAATACAGAATTGATTAAAGCAGTACACTTGGTACAGTGAAGACGCAGGTGTTCAAGAAAGCTTCCTTTTTCATTTTTTCAATCACTTTCCCTAAATGGTCAATTGCCAATGTAGGGCAGTGGCAGCAGGTTGTAAGGGCTAGCTCCAACTCGGCACGCTTTACTTCATCTGACAGGTTTGACTTCTTCGGGAAATTCAGCGTCCTAGAAACCGATGCAGCCTTCACAGCCCTTTTGTGCTGAGCTCCATGAGCAGGTTTAGTTAAAGTGCCATGATGTGGTTGCAGATATTTGCGACACAATTTGCAGAATGGAAGCTTGGTACCTTGTGACATTGCACTTGTAAGCCATGGGAATTCTGTTTCCCGAGATTCAAGGTACATTCTGCTGTCTTCATAGGACTTGCGGGCTCTCTTTACTGTCTTGGCACAGCATGCATTGTCATCTCCCGGATCTCCGTCCGAATTTGACTTGAGTTTACCATTCATGGCGACAGCGTGAAACGGTTGAGTCTAGAACAAAGAATCGGTGCATTTGTGGAAAACGCTGTCAATGAAGGAACACAGATAAATAATTACTGACAAACTTACCAAATCATGGTGCCATTTGCCTGTGATCTTAGGCCACCAAATTCATACAGGCTAGACGTCGTTATAAAGCTGCGAAACGAGCGGAGCGGCTGTACCGATCGTACCGACTGAAGCACATGCACGTGTGCTGGCTGGCCACTTGACAACAATGACAACTGCAAGGTGTTGGCAGCCCAGCGCACTTAACCAGCGTTGCTCTTGCCGCGGTAACTGCTTCCCTTCACTATAACAACTGGCGCCGTCTACTGAAGCCTTTTCTAACTAGGCATGCGTTGTAGAAAGAAGCTTTCGTGCTACGCGCACTCCAACTATGCCCTAGCGGTGGCGCAGCAGCTCAGGTACTAAATGAAGAGTACAGTCAATATATAAATGATAATATAAGTCAATAGACGTATGATAATATAAACTATATTGTGCAAGCCTTACAATCAGGTGGTCACAGGCGCTATCTTGTGTTAAAAGGTTGGATGAGCAACCATGGTAGCCGGAAGTTGGTAGCCTGATTTTCCCCAGATTTCACCAATGTTGGCTGGTGTAGAAGTTTGCAGGCCTGTCCACCAGAAGCGTCAGAATTTCACCAAATTTCCAAAATCTGGTGGCGAGTTTCACCAGATGGCAACGCTGGTACTCGGTTCGGCCAGCTCATCCTGCATACGCGATGGGGGCAGGCCGACCACTCCACGTGCCCGAGAATTGGCCAAAAACTAGCATAAAAAAGTGCACTGCACACAGAACCTGTGCTTTGTTTGCACGCCTCCCCATACTGCCAGTTGCAGGTTTGGACTGTCCTGTTGAGATAGAGTAGCGCAGTTCAAAGAACCCAAACAGACTGGAATGACTAACCCCGCTCAGGTAATCGATCAATGAAAACGCAGACAAAAAAAAAAAGAAGATGGTTGACACAGTCGTCGAACTCATTGGTGCGGATGCGACAGCTGTCGCTATTCGGTGCAGACGCACGTGTCGGCTGACAAGTTCGGATCGAACGAATTCCAACGGTTGCATGCTCGGTGACCCGGTGGTGACACCCGCTTGGTGACGCGTCGCAGATGGGCCATCCGCGTGCACGCACCGGGCCACGGTTACCGGGGAGTGAACGTCTCCGCCTATACGCTCGGGTTCCCCAGTGTGCTTTTATGGAACCGATATCGTCGGCGCCGGGAAGTCGTATAAAAAGAAAGGACACAGCCCAGGGTCACCGCGCGTGCCCGTTTATGAAAGAAACGTCCATCGAATTTCTCGAAATTCGTAGTACGCAGAGCAAGGGGGTTGCATGCGCCGTCGGTCGCGAGCTCGGGTGTCCACAGTGATTAGACTCAGTGATGTTCCGTACTATGCCGAAGAATTCCCATTCGGAGACACGAAAATACCATATTTCAGAGATTATTCGATGTTGAAATCCCCACCACATTTCCCTGCACAACAATAATAATTTCCGCCCCGATCCACGCACAGACATACTATGATTACACGTGTCTGACGAACTGGCGACTTTTGAAATCACTAGTCCCTCTACTTCGGCAGAACAAAAGCATGACTTTTGAAATTGATATACTGTTCGTACACTACACATTATGGGCTTCAAGTCTAACACCAATAGTAAATCCCTCCCCGTACATATCAGCAACAAATCTCCAGGGCTATATGCTTGCGTGGTGCATGCGCCAGAACCGAATACCACAGATGAAAGCGCACCGTGACCGCAAATTATCGGTCGTTATAGGAGAATTTAACCAAACCTAAATTTCCCTGCAATATCACGATTCCTTTTCCCCCCTTTGGCTGAAAATTACAGGCGAAAAGTTCCCGAAAAGGGGGAAATTCCCTGCACGGAACATCACTAAAAATTTAGACTTCGTCTTCAATTGTCCCTTTCAGTCAAGTGCGTGCCATGATGGGAGTGACGACCAGCCGCACGAAAGGTCGATGGGACACCTCGTCCGATTGCCGCTGTTATGACCGGCGTCAGCAGGCGCCATGCTGTCGCTGAGAAGCGTAGCCGGGCCGCGTTCCCACGCCTGGAACTCCAGTTTTCTCGGAACCAGCGTCCAGAGATGACGGGGGAGCGGCGCTCTTTTAATCCTCAATCAAGTAGCCGACTCGCCGAATGTCTATGCTCGCCAGCTATTGTCCCTGCTAGCCGGCGGATGAGACGTCCTGTCGCCACGAAGCTGTAAGCCGTTCCGGAGGGGACAACAAAGAGCGTATTCCTTTGAAGAAACGGCGACCGCCGCCACAAAGTGCCCGGCTAATTGAGCGGACCGTTTGGCGGACCGTTTGATGTCTGCTGTCCGAAGCTTGGGACCCCTCGACCAGCGACATACACGACGAGCAAGAGCCTCTCTGGCGCCACCTTTAAGTGCAGTGATCTTGACTCGAAATTGGATGTTCACGTGCGCCGTGCCTGCTCGTACCTTTCACCTGTTGTGTGTGTGTGATTGGTGTTCCCCGCAAGAAGGAGGAGCCCGACAGTGCTTATAAGGACGCCCCAGAGTGCGGGACGTGGCTCTGGACCAAGTAAAGGTTCAACCACCACGTTCGTAGTTTGTGATGGCTCTGAACTGTGTAGCGGTTCAACCACCACGTTCGTGGTTTGCGAACTCTTAACCTCATGCTGTAAATATTTGTAAATAGTGCCATAAACCTGTTTGTTTTTCGTATCCCCATCTCGTAAGCGTTCGTTTCCTCAACCCGGAGCTACACCACGCTACCACAGCACCCCGGGATCACAACAACTGGTGGCAGCGGTGGGATACGACACGGAACCCCGAGTCACCACAACTGGTCGTCAGCGGTGGGATTCGCCACAACTGGTGGCAGCGGTGGGATTCGAAGCTACAAGTGACAACAACAGTCGGCCCAGGAGACGCAGCTGGCTCGAGACATGGATCACGTATGGGTGAGTGCTTGGCTTTTCTTTTGAGTGAACCAGGTTCTAAAAGAGGGTTAAATTTTAGAACTGGTAGTTAACTTTGCCGAAAGACTCAGTTTCGCCGTTTCGGAAAGTTATTTTGGAAGTAGCGAGCACTCAGTGCGATCATGGACTTACGGGAGCTGCAGAAGTCAGACTTGTTGCTGTTGTGTGAGGAATTGGGGATCGATACAAAGGGTTTGGCACGAAAACCCATAATCATTCAAGCGATTAATGATTTGGGGGCTGATGATGAGGAACTAAGTGAAGAATGGGACTTCATCATCGAAAGAAAACTAAGAGCAGCTCAGATGGAAGGAAAGAGTGAAGACGAAAAACTAGGCCTCAAGAGAAAGTTTTTCGAACAAGACTATGAGTTGCGTATGAGAATGGGACCCCAGCAAGGAGTACTTCTCGAAAAAGCCGCGTCCTTCGTGGGCACGAAGGACGCGGCTTGGCCATGACGCTAACCAGATCTCTGTTCTGCGTTCTGCAGGGCATTTTCCAGTTTAGCGCATCTTCAGCTGTGAGCGGCCACACGTGCTGGGAAAACGACGGCATCATCGACAAGTATCAACTTCCTCCAGATATCACCGCCGGACAAATTCCGCTGTGGTTCCACCCTGGCAATTTGACTCCGCTGGCGACACCAATCGGCAGTCGCTGCGTGACGTCATTCGAAGAAAATGCTATAAAAGAAACGCCTCACCGATTTGCCTTTTGTGGGCACGAAGGACGCGGCTTGGCCATGACGCTAACCAGATCTCTGTTCTGCGTTCTGCAGGGCATTTTCCAGTTTAGCGCATCTTCAGCTGTGAGCGGCCACACGTGCTGGGAAAACGACGGCATCATCGACAAGTATCAACTTCCTCCAGATATCACCGCCGGACAAATTCCGCTGTGGTTCCACCCTGGCAATTTGACTCCGCTGGCGACACCAATCGGCAGTCGCTGCGTGACGTCATTCGAAGAAAATGCTATAAAAGAAACGCCTCACCGATTTGCCTTTTGTGGGCACGAAGGACGCGGCTTGGCCATGACGCTAACCAGATCTCTGTTCTGCGTTCTGCAGGTCAGTTGTAACAATTATTCTCTTCGTAGTGATTGTCGTGGTATTATTGTCCTGCCGTGCCCACGGAAGTGCCTTAACCTTGCCTATGAATGTCTTTTCGTCTGCAAGTTGCTTCTCTGCGGGGACATTGAAACTAACCCAGGTCCCACGCAGAAAGAATTGTTTGAGCAGTTGCTTGAAGGTCAAACTGTAATCCGCAATGACATTGCAGAAATGAAAGCGCAATTACTTAATGTCGAAGGGCAGATCAGTAGCCTTCAGCAGATGGTCAGTCATATTGAAAAAAGGCTGTCTGAACTACCTTCATCACCGGAAGACGGAGTTCAAAATACGCTTAAATCCATAGAACACGTTATCACATTCCAGTCAAAGAAACTAACTGATCTTGAGGACAGAAACAGGCGATCAAACATAATAATTCATGGCGTTTCTGAATGCCCCGAGGAAACGGAAGCGCTTCTTAAAGAAAAAGTTCTAACGACGATAATGCGGGATAAGATGAACGTACAATGTGAATCTATCGGCCGCATCCACAGGCTTGGACGCCTTGGCAGCAAACGCCCGGTCATTGTCTATCTCCAAAATTTCAATGAAAAGAAACTGATACTCGATAGCTGTCGCAAACTTAGAGGATCAGGCATATCTATTCAAAATGACTATTCGCAAGCGACTTTGAAGAAACGGAAGTTTCTGTGGGAAAGCGCGAAAGCTGAAAAACTACAAGGTAAAAAAGTGCACTTGCTTCATGACAAGCTAAAGGTCGATAAAGAGCTATACTTTTGGGATGAGACAAAAAACATGCGTGTCAAAATAACGAACCAGCGATCTCAGCAGTCTGACACATGACCCGTTTTCAATGAGTTTGACAAGAGTTTACGTATAATCAACCTAAACGCTCGTAGTGTAATAAATAAAACAGTACCTTTGGAAGTCTCCTTACTAGAACAAGACCCCCACATTGCCGTCATAACTGAAACGTGGCTACGGACTGAAATATGTGACGAGGACGTTTTCCCACCTTGTTATCAAATATTTCGTAAGGATAGGGCTTCTAGAGGAGGCGGCGTGGCTGTCCTCATTAAAAACCCGTTAGATGCTGTTCTTTTGCAAGACATCCCCGGCCTAGAATGTTTATGCGTAAAAATCACATGCTGGGGCCATAACTTTTTGCTGTGTGCCATTTATAGGCCTCCTGATGCCACCCCTGAGTATCTGGATAAACTAGAAAAACACCTGTCTCAATTCCACAATCATAAAATACTCTTAATAGGAGACCTTAACTTACCAGGCGTTAATTGGGAGCGCTTTCAATCACTTTCTGAAAACAACAATCATTTCAATAGTATGCTGAGCATAATGTTAACTCATGACCTAGTGCAGATAGTGCGGGAACAAACACGTGTTCAAGGTACCTCGAAATCAGTACTGGATTTGGTTTTTTTTTACCCAGACAATTATCAGAGTGCACAGTTCAAGTTGTAGAAGGTATTTCTGATCATCTTCTTGTCAGTGTTTGCTTACACATTGTTGCTCCTATGAAATCAAATAATTCTGTGAAGCGTTCTTTCAAAGACTACTCACGTGCAGACGATGCATCCATAATAGAACATTTGGAAACATGTCTAACTGATTTCACCGACACTGATGTCAACTCACTTTGGTGCCGTTTCAAAGATATATGTAATTTCTGTACAGATACGTTTGTACCAACCAAACAAAAACTAGTTAATAGGCAGACACCATGGATGACGCGTGAAATCATCCACCTGAAGCGAAAAATAAAGAGATTAAAAAAACAATGCATATCTATTGGCAATCTAAAAGAACTAAAAGAAAACCTTGCACGTGCGGTAAGCTCTTCGAAAGATCACTATTTTAAGACGGTGCTACCAAACTTTATTTCAGAAGATCCTAAAAAGTTTTGGAATTATATAAGCGAAAAAAAGAAGCCAGTGTCTCAAATTTCTATTAATGGCTCAATTGTTAATGATCCTGGTGACATCGCATGTCATTTGAATGAGTACTTCCAGAGTGTTTTTAGTAAGTCTGGTGTTTGTCCAGCCAATCACACAACATTTCATCCCTCTGATGTCAGTTTCATCTCTTACCCTGGCGTGGTTTCTATGCTATTGAACTTGAAAACGAAATCTTCATGTGGTCCTGACAACCTTCCTAACATGTTTCTGAAGCGATATGCTGAGTCTATTGCAAAGTTTCTTGTTATAATTTACCGTAATTCTTTACTTCAAGATAAACTACCGGATGACTGGAGGGTAGCTAGAGTCGTACCCATACACAAGAAAGGTGATCGATCTTTATTAGAAAATTATCGACCGATATCACTTACATCATCCTGTTGTAAACTTATTGAGCACATTATCGCCAATCAAATTAATGAATTCTTAGATGAACATTCAGTTCTCTCTAATTACCAACATGGGTTTAGAAAAGGCTACTCGACAGTTACACAATTAGTTACCGTTATTCATTCACTCGCTTCATGTTTTGATAAAAATGGTCAAATCGATGCAATATTTCTAGATTTCAGCAAAGCCTTTGATAGGGTTCCGCATGACAAACTGATCTTAAAACTCAGAAAAATTAAACTTCCGGAAATTTTAATCACATGGATTAGGAGTTATTTGACTAATCGATCCCAGTGTGTGGAAGTTAATGAGCGGCGGTCTGGCTATCTTCCGGTTGGTTCCGGGGTTCCTCAAGGGAGTGTATTAGGACCATTGTTGTTCTTGATATACATTAATGATATCGTTACAGTCATTGATCCTAGCATTGAAATTAGATTGTTTGCAGATGACTGCGTGTTGTTCCATGAAATCACTTCACCTAACGATCAGCACCACCTTAACACTGCTCTTGCTAACATTTCCGAATGGTGTAACACATGGGACATGAAACTTAATATTGGTAAGACAGTATATCTTCGTTTCTCTCGCAGAAAAGCTCCACTTTCCTTTGAATACAGGCTAGGCTCATTACCATTGCATGAGGAAACGGCATACAAGTACTTAGGTGTAACTCTTACTAATACTTTGTCGTGGAATACACATATAAATAGCATTTGTTCTTCTGCATACCGCAAGTTATATTTTTTAAGACATAAGCTCAAACAGTCTCCTCCAGCTGTTAAATTACTTGCTTATAACACACTAATTAGGCCAAAACTCGAATATGCATGTGTAGTATGGGACCCCTTTACTAAAACCAACATTAATCACCTAGAAAATGTGCAAAGAAAAGCAGTCAGGTTTATTTATTCCAAATTTTCACCGTATGACTCACCCACTGAACTGATGCAGGCTAACAACATTCCATACCTTGCACTGAGACGGAAAGCTGCACGTTTGGAATTTCTTTACCTCCTTTGGAATCATAAACTAGCGATTAACCCCTCACCATATCTTTCATCTTCTACATCAAGACTTACTCGCCACCATCATCCTAATTCTTTGACACCTTATTTTTCGAGAACAGATTTATTCAAATTTTCTTTTTTTCCCCGCACCGTAACAGACTGGAATGATTCATTGTAGCATTTAATCGCATTGGGATCATTGCTCATTGCTAATTGCATTGACTATACTTGTTTGCTTCGTTTTGTTGTTGTTTTATTCTTCCCCCACCCTGCTTGGATCTGTACAAGGTCTGCAGTATTGAATAAAGAAAGAAAGAAAGAAAATGAGGCAGAGTTCGAGATGTCTAGGTACATGCAGCCATATGAGGTATCATGGGATATGGGCCTGTATCTTAGACTCTTTGAACGAAAGTGTAGTCAACTGAAGTGTGAGCGAGACACGTGGTCTCACAAGCTACTCACGGTTCTGCCCTGCGAGGCAGCGGATGTTGTTGCGCGACTCAGTGAGCAGCACGCGAACAACTACGAATTTGTTAAAGCAGAGCTAATCAGAAGATTCGGAACTTCTGTTATCAAAAAGAAAGAAAGAATCAGACCAGAGTCTGAAAGGGAGGCGCGTCGCAAAGCGCCGGAAGTTGAGGCGCCTCATAAAGCGCGACAGGAACAGATTGCGCCAGAGAAGGGCCCTCATATTCTCGAATGCGTCTGTGTAAATGATGTAGAGAACGAGGCCGTGGCCAGTCTGGAGGTGGGGACGATGTCGAAAGACGCTCCTTGCGTGGATGAGGAGGGTGCCAGCAGCCCTAATGGGCCCAGTAAGAGGCTGGAAACCTTCTTCGTGCCTCAGGGGGACCTTTCGACATTGTCAATTGTAGGCATGGTTAGCGCAGTGGCTGATGAGAGCAAGAGCGCCACGCTTCAGCAGTGCAGCGATAATACCACGCTGGTTTGCAAACATCGCAGAAAAAGGAAGAAGCGGAGGCGTTCGTCACTGCGCAAGCCTAGGTCGGGCCCCACTCCGTCCCAACAAAGAAAGGGTAGGCCACTAAACCGTTTAAGGAAACGACAATGGTGGCGTTCCGGTAGGCACAAGCGGCCAGCAAGGTGTAGAGGGGGGAAACGAGGTGCGTTACCCCAACGAAAAGCGCGGTTGCGTTCGACGACTTCGGGAAAGCGGCCTTGCCCGAAGGGTCAAAGTCGAAAGCGCAGAGTGGTTAAAAACCGCGTCGGGGCGAACACAAAGGGACAGTGGCCCCAGTTTTCCCCCTGTTTCTGGCGTCACTTACAAATTCCTACGGGGAACAGGCCAAAGTGGAAAATGAGGCGTGACGGCAGGACACAGCCTAACGTCCGTGTGTTTAGTAGCCTCAGGCCTGCTGGAAAACCGCTGGGACCGCGACCCCATCGTGTGCGATTAAAGGAACCATGAGAAAAGGGGGAACGATCAGTTCGAGTAACTTTGGCACAGGCGTGTCAAATATTGTTACTCAGTGTTGCATTGGAAATGCTGATTTGAGCCACTTTAAATTTGGTAGGTTACGTGATGCGGGAGTAAAGTTTTGAAAAGGAAAACCGCCGAACTAAAGGCTGAAAATTGAAGTCCATTAATCATTTGTACGAATATACCGAGAAGGTAAAAACTAAAAAATTGTTCTGTTTTTTTTAGTGTTTCAAAGGTTTAGTTTAATATCGTATGCCTTTACTGTCATGTGGATGTGGCGTGAATTGGCATTTAGGGAAGAAGATGTTAACATAGACCAGATGATTTCGTAAAATGGTTAAGTTTGGCGCAACACTGTGCAGTTGTCGTTGCGCGTTATGAAAATTGAGAGCCATTAGTGCACAGTTTTAGCGAAACCCTGTGCATTATTGTGAGGTGCATTTGATGAGTATCGCACCTAGGATTACTTTTGTGTTGTTCACTGTGCGTTACAACGTAACGTAAGAATAAGTCGTTAGACATACTGCGAAGGATTAAGCGTTTAGTTGATAGCGCCGTGTATTTTGCAAGGCTTAGAAATGAGAGTAATTGAAGGCTCAGGAGAGCCCAGTGAGATTTACTCAGAGGCATTAGCAAAGGCAGTTTGCTTCAACCGGGCGAACATTCTAGAAAGAGGTGTTTGTCTCTGTTTTGTTGGTCTTCTTTGAAGACAATTGATCATTGATCATATGAGCGGATAATTTAAGCTTTCCCTAACCATTGAGGTAGCCCGTTAGGTCAAGGCTTAGGTTAAGCTTTCAGGAAAGCTAGATAGCTTACTGTATCAGTAGTAGACAATTATTGGTACACGTAAACAAAGACGGACGTTCGGACAAAATTAGCGCTCACTGAATCCGAGTTCCTGACTGATGCTCTCAGCGGGACAGGGCCGTGTAAGTAGTCAGCGACAAAAAGAAAGAGTCTGCCGTTATATGTCTCGACGACAGTGGCAACGAGTATGATGCGTTCTACTTGAGCCAGAATTTGGGCTCTCGTGAGATAACGTACTGCGCTTCAGGAAAGGAGTGCGCCTGCATTGTGTAGAGCATTCATCAGTGGCAGTGTTATCTCAGGGGAGGGCTAAATTTAAAGTAGATACAGGCCATTGTCCCCTTGGCTGCAAACCATGACATCGAAGAACAGTCGCCTTGTGAGGCGGAGCTTGATTCTTCGAAAATATCATTTTGGCATTAGGAAAAGGGCAATTTGAATGGAAACGCTGGCGTGCTCCGTCGCTCTTTCTAAACCATTCTGGAGTGCTCTTGGTGTATCAAAATTGATATTTTAGTTTTTTTTTGTCGTGCATCTTATTATGTAAATTTGTAAGGTAGCACGTCTGGTTTTTCAGCTCAAGTGAGTCCTGAGAGTTCTGAGAGTGAGCTTTGTTAAAGCTAGTAATTAAAATTGGTTTGTCATCCCTCTTTTGGCTTGGTTTGTTCGAAGGGGGCCGAGTGCTTGCTTGTGCATGTGGTCCAGTTGCAGAAACGGTGTCGAAGATTCGGCCTTTACTCAGACCATGCCACAAGCGAAGACGAGTTCTTGGGATTCGACTACGGACCCTTTCGTCGTCCCTGCGAGCAGCAGTGTTGACCGCTGCCCTCCGTGACTCATCTGGCGAGGGGGAAGCTGTTATGACCGGCGTCAGCAGGCGCCATGCTGTCGCTGAGAAGCGTAGCCGGGCCGCGTTCCCACGCCTGGAACTCCAGTTTTCTCGGAACCAGCGTCCAGAGATGACGGGGGAGCGGCGCTCTTTTAATCCTCAATCAAGTAGCCGACTCGCCGAATGTCTATGCTCGCCAGCTATTGTCCCTGCTAGCCGGCGGATGAGACGTCCTGTCGCCACGAAGCTGTAAGCCGTTCCGGAGGGGACAACAAAGAGCGTATTCCTTTGAAGAAACGGCGACCGCCGCCACAAAGTGCCCGGCTAATTGAGCGGACCGTTTGGCGGACCGTTTGATGTCTGCTGTCCGAAGCTTGGGACCCCTCGACCAGCGACATACACGACGAGCAAGAGCCTCTCTGGCGCCACCTTTAAGTGCAGTGATCTTGACTCGAAATTGGATGTTCACGTGCGCCGTGCCTGCTCGTACCTTTCACCTGTTGTGTGTGTGTGATTGGTGTTCCCCGCAAGAAGGAGGAGCCCGACAGTGCTTATAAGGACGCCCCAGAGTGCGGGACGTGGCTCTGGACCAAGTAAAGGTTCAACCACCACGTTCGTAGTTTGTGATGGCTCTGAACTGTGTAGCGGTTCAACCACCACGTTCGTGGTTTGCGAACTCTTAACCTCATGCTGTAAATATTTGTAAATAGTGCCATAAACCTGTTTGTTTTTCGTATCCCCATCTCGTAAGCGTTCGTTTCCTCAACCCGGAGCTACACCACGCTACCACAGCACCCCGGGATCACAACAACTGGTGGCAGCGGTGGGATACGACACGGAACCCCGAGTCACCACAACTGGTCGTCAGCGGTGGGATTCGCCACACCGCGCTTAAGCCACGATAAGATATACAAAAATTAGGTCACGCAGGCGAGATTCTGCTAAGCTCCTGCGACGAGAGGTGAACCCCGCTGTAATTAGCTGTGCCCGATCTCATCTCCCTGTAGACGTAACGATATACGTTTGGAAGAGAGATGCACTTAAATGCGAGTGAACACGAAGAGCACACACGATGCGAAGTGGCGTGCGATCTTATTTCGCCACAGTTGTACCACAGGTTTCTAAAAACTAAAAAAAAAACTTCAGCTCTTCTAACATTCAATTCCCAAACCGCTGTGCAAAAAAAAAGGGGGGGGGGGGGGAGGGGGGCTCATACATAGAAAGGTCCACAGTGAGTTCCCCAGTCAAAAAGTCTCGTTGCACGACGAGTTTTGAAAACTTGCACGGACGACGCGATTCACCACTTCATGCAGTTGAAAGAGCACACGATATTCACTGGAAAACTCATCGAAGGTGATTTCGCGGCGCTATCTTTACAAAAATGATTATTGAACCAAAGTTTTGTGCACTCGGAGCAGGGCGTTCGAGCCGATGTGTACGGGGTTCCTCGTTCTTCAAATGGTTCTGTGGAGTGGCGTAGACAAAAATCTGTATCTAAGGGAGGGAGGTGCACCCTTTGGATACGCAAATGATTCTAGACTTCGCGACGAAGTATGGGCGCTGAAGATAGTCGACATATTTCCCCACCGAGTCACGATGCTCCATTCACCGAAAAAAAGAGGAGCTTGTGCGCTTCGAGCCGTTTTGGTCTAGGAAAGGCAATGATTTCGCTGCGATATCTGCACAGCTCGAGCAGACGCAGCCGAAATGCAATCCAGATGCGCTTCCCTCCTTACAACCGAAGCTAATCGCGCCCAGCCGTAGTACACGCGGCGCAGACACGGTTTCATATGTGTGGTATAACGACTCAAAGCCATGATATTATTATGAGAGACGCCGCAGTGGAGGGCTCCGGAAATTTCGACCACCTGGGGTTCTTTAACGTGCACCCAAATCTGAGCACACGGGCCTACGACATTTCCGCCTCCATCGGAAATTCAGCCATCGCAGCCGGGATTCGATTCCGCGACCTGTGGGTCGGCAGCCGAGTACTTTAGCCGCTAGACCACCACGGGTGAGGTAACGCAGACAAGGATCGGTGGAAGGGTGTAGTAGTTGGCATCGAGAGCTCAGCACAGCACTTTAGCCTCACTGATGAGGCAGAACGGGGGCACGTTGAACCCGCGGATTCTTCACAGCGGAGATTAAATGCTCGCTTCCCCCCCACGTTCCCTTTGCGAATGTGCGTAGGCAGTGGCTGTTACACGCTATATATATATATATATATATATATATATATATATATATATATATATATATATATATATATATATATATATATATATATATATATATATATATATATAGAGAGAGAGAGAGAGAGAGAGAGACCGGGATTCCACGAGTTCATCATAAGGGGTGGAGTGGAGGAGGCCCCCCCAGAACTGTCTGGCGGGGCGAAAGCCGAGATTGGACCTTTATATGGCATATCTTACGACAAGGAAGGGTCTCGGCATTCTCGAAACGGAAGCAGTGAGGCGGGAGGACGCGAGAACGCTGTCCCTGCGGCAGACACGGGTTTTAAATAAAATGGTAGAGGTAGGTAGGTACTCGAGCTCACATGTGTAACGGGTGATGGATCACGGAAAGCTTCATTTACGTTATACTCTCCTCATCCTGCGGCACAGCGCACGGATGTGGTGGAAAAAAGATAAGCTACAGAGGCCCGAGGGCCACGGCTGCCTGACGATCGCGCCTCATCGACGAAGCGGGGCAATAGTAAAGAATATAGGGTACAGGGTATTCAATGCCACTCTTCAAGAACCCCATTTTACAAACGACTGCTCTACTCCCTCGTCGAAATAACAACGCAATTTTTCCTCTTCATCTTTATTTAGAAAGATGTACGAAACGTCATACTCGAACACGCTGAGTGATAAGCTCGTGACACCAATAAGTCCCCACTGGAGTTGCTTGCGGCTTAGAGCGCGTTGTTTATTGCGTGTCCAACACCTCTCCCTCTAGCTCCAGTTTTGCATCAGCGACCTTCAGCCGCCCTTCCCCTCCCTTTCCTTAATAAAATAATTATTTAATACATGCGACGAAAACAAGCAACACAAGGGAAACTGGAGGGCAATAAAGATGAACTAATACTGTCGAAGTTATCTTAAACACGTGCTCTGCAGCAATACGGGTCCCTCAAATGCCCAATGACTAATGCGGTTCGCTACTGTTTGCAAGCTCGCGGTCGGCGATAGCAATATGTTATTCGTTACGAGACATTGCCACACGAGCTCTAACCGGGCTTACGAAGTAGCAGTCAAATATCATACATATTATTATATCGAAAACCACTGATACAAGATAAAATAAACGAGAGAAAAAAAATCCCTCGACAACGCGCACTGTATAATGACCTACACAACCAGGAGGAATTCAACGTCACTATCAAAAAGAAAAAAAAAAGAAGCCTGAAAACGAACGTGGCGTGCATGACCCGCGCGAATCCGGGCAACACAAGCGCGCTCCCCCGCAAGTCTGGACATGCGCAGCGATAAGTTGACGCGCACAGCGCCTACTCACGCTCGCACGATTTGCATACGCAGTTGTTACCGAAGCGATGAGCTAGGTGCCGCTGGAGGATAGCTTCAAGTACTTCTGCCTGGAGAGGCAGGAACATGAACTTATATTTTGCTTTGTTATAGTAAGTTCAATTTAATCGAAGTAGATGAGGCGTTACGCCAACGTAATAAGAAATACTGCGTTTGATTTTATTCATATTTTCTTAACAGCCTGGTGGCACACATGCTAGTGTCCCGTTATAAAGGGGACGCTCATAGCATCAATCCATCTGTCCGGAAAGCAAAAGCGTGGAAACATGGGCAAGTTGGTTAGGACATAACTGAAAATAAAAAAGTTTGAGGAAGACGACATCACTAAAATTGGCCATATTTTACGTGCCACGGCACCCCATGGTGAACTCCGGAGTACTACCTCAGCTTCCGTAACGAGCATCTAAATCTAACCACACGGGTGTCTTTTGCATGTCGCCCCCCATCGAGATGAGGCCGCAACGGCTCGGAGTCGAAGCAGCAAGCACGAGCTTGGCAGCGCCGTACACCGAGTTCCACGAACGAGTTACCTTGTTTGCCTGCTCTGCACGGTCAAGTACTGTAGCCCCCAAAGCTCTACTGGCGAGCGCGAGGGGCAATTTTTTTCTGCGTACCTTCGCCGTATCACTGAATGAAGTTACAAAAAGTCTGATGGCAAATGTTGACCTTGAATGATTACCCCCCCCCCCTTTTTTTTTCTCCCTCTAGGACCACTCGTGCTTCTTTGCGATGCGCGCAGAGTAAAATCGCGCTCCTCCGGCGAACCCCCCCCCCCCCATTTTTTTTCCTCATAACTCGGGTCCACACTTTATTTTTTTTTTTTGCAGTTTAAAACAGGTTGTTCCAGGAGCGAGACTATTCCCTGTTCCTCTGAAGTAAAGTCTTCAGGGAAAGAAATCGCGGTTCGAGCTCGATTGGGCGCGTGGCATTGCCGGGCTGCTTTCGAAGGTCTCGATAGCTTCGCCTCAGGGCTGGGGCTTCAGGTGCAGCATGCAGGCTTTGTTAGCGCGCAATAAGTCAGACCGGGCTCAACCACAAAGCGAGGGAGGGGGCCGTTGACAGCGAAAGAATGAAACCACACTTCGGAAGGCACTGCGCCGTGCTCCCGACCGGGCTGCAGAAATTAGGTGCCTTTCTCCTCTTCTAACCACTACCACCACCACTTCGAAAGGGAACCGCGGAAAAATGACACGTGCACCCCCGGTCATTCGCTGCAGCTTTTGGCAGAGCGGTACAGCAGAAGGGTGCTTTTGGCTCGGCTCGTTCTCGGTACAACCGGCTACGACCGGCCACCAAAGACACCCGGAACATCGCAAAGCAAACCTGCCACGCGATAACTGGAATGCGAGCCAGTTGCCGTGAAGGAAGGGTCCGAACACGCGCGCGCCGCTCTCAAGACCGGCTCCGTGGTTGTCAAGCGACCTCCGGGCCGCGCTCCCAAGAAGTAAGGTGGGGGAGGTAGACGAGTTGGAAACGATGCGTACTTCGAAAATCGGCGCGCCCACAACAGAAGTACAAGATACGCGAAGTGCTATTCGTCTCGTGCTGAATTTCAGTCCAGAGAAGAGCCGCAGAAGCAGCGTATTTTCATCGCCTTCAACCTGGGACGCCCCCCCCCCCCTTCTCCTTTACCCAATCTTTTCCAAAGAGTAATCCTCTTCCAAGGACAGCTCTCGTGCACCTTTGGCTGCATCAGCTGCTATGAATCGCCGCTCAACTGCCGAACTTACAGGCACTCGCTACCTGCTGAGGATGTCGCGGATTGTGGACGACGACCGGACGCACGCATGCGCGTACAGAAACGCGAGGGTGGCACGAACCTTTTGCAAAGCCTAAATTTGTCGTCTTGCCCGAGCCAAGGACTTTTTCCGTTTTTTTTTTTTCACCGAAATTCAACGCAGAATTCAAGAAAGCGTTTCCTTCTAACATCCAATTTTACAGCGCCCCTACAACGCAGTTATATGTTTCAGAGCGGCAACAAGGCAATGCCTGGACGTCCCAACAAGGAACACTTGAGCCCGGGTCTCAAATTGAGCCAACCGATTCACATTTTGTTGCACGCAAACGTTCCCACCTAGCCCAGTGGTTAAGAAATTCGCCTTCACCTTCAAAGCATGTGGCCACGGGTTTAAATCCATATTTGAAAAGAAAAATTAGTGCTCTTTTTCTTTGTTGTGTGTACGCCTTTTTTTTTTATGGCGATGATGACATCTGGGGTACGACTTCATTCTCTAATCTACGAAAAGTTTACGTTATGCACAAACGATATCTACGAAATCTTTATAATGCTGGATATTACGTAACAACCATTGACTTCTTCCATAAAGCTGGTAGTATAACCTCTCACAAATTATACTATTATCGGCATGAGCTCTAGACATAAATGTGAAGTAAGACATAACATACATAACCTAGACACCCTAGCACATTTGGAAACAAATGACCACTACTATAAAACGAGACAGAGAGCATTGGAAAGATGACACACCCCCTTTGAATAATGACAGAGCGTTTATGCTACTGTTTATCCTTATTATTAAACATTTTCACTTAATCAATTTTGATTTGTTTTGTTGTTCTTCAGCTGCACTTAGATCTTTGTTAGTATAAGGAAACTGATTTCATTGATCCTGGCGTTGTATTATTGTAGGTTTTTTTTCTTGCAGGCTATTGTATATTGCTTTTATTCTGCACTAATTATATGTTTTCATTTTGAGAACTTTTTTTTTGCTGTTGCCCTTATGCCATTATTATTTTGGGCTACGGACTAGTCAAGCCGCCTATCGGCAGCTTTATTTGCCGTAGTCCTCCATTTGCAAGCTTGTACAGGGTGGAAATAATTAAAAAAAAATATTTGATGTTACGCGACACAGCGACGAGCAGCTGTCTCGTCGACTCGGCGTAGAAATGCTTAGCGCGCACGTAAAAATAACACATGCGGAGAAGAAGGTGCAAACAGCGCCTACACAAAGCGCCGGCCTCGCTCCGGCTAACCATGGCATTTGCAAGCTCGAAAAAAGGCGCGCGGGCGTCCGTTCAAGGCTGGCGCGATCGTGCACAAAGCAGCAACGAGAAGCCGTTGTGCTAACCCTCGCCTCGATCCACCGAGGACAGTTTTCAAGAGCGTCGGCGAAGGCCTTTCCCTGCGAATACATTGCGATGACCGCTCGGCCGGATAACAACAGCGTTCTTATTCACTTTATTTTCTGTCTTTGCTTCGCTCCGAGTCCCGCAAATTGCACAGCCGCCCACGGCTGGCTAACAGATGATCGATGTGACCTCGAAGATGACTCGCAACGTTAATTTTGTTCGTGTTATTTTCGCTCGTTCTCCAGTGCACCTTGGCTTTTTTTTTCTGCCTTTAATAGCAGCCTTCAGCTTAAGCAGTTTCAACGGGAAAGTAAAATGAAAGTGGCCGTCTGGGCGCACAATACTAAACGCGACTTAAATATGCGCGCGCTCTTTTCACTGCTGGTTCTCGCTGGATAAACGATAAACCTTTAACGCACTGACAAAGAAACGAATAAAAAAAAGTAATCGAGGAACTTCTACGATGACCCATTTTTTTAAGCTCGCAGACGCCACTCGGGCAGGCTGAAGGCAATACGCAGCGGCTTTTGTCATGTGACATAATTAGAAAACAAACAGCAGAACATATAAACACCTTTCTGGATGAGCAATGATTTGATGGATTGATTTGTGGGGTTTAACGTCCCAAAACCACTTCTGATTATGAGAGACGCCATAGTAGAGGGCTCCGGAAATTTTGACCGCCTGGGGTTCTTTAACGTGCACCCAAATCTGAGCACACGGGCCTACAACATTTCCGCCTCCATCAGAAATGCAGCCGCCGCAGCCGGGATTCGAACCCGCGCCCTGCGGGTCAGCAGCCGAGTACCTTAGTCATTAGACCACCGCGGCGGGGCTCTGGATGAGCAAAAAAAAAAAAACAGAATTGGGTTTGGGGTGATGTCAAGGCCTCAATGCTTATCACAGTATCTCCAGTGCACACACAGTTTACGACGACAAAGCCGTTCTTTCGTGATAACAATACACACAGGAAACGTTACGTGATTCACTTCGGAAGCGGCTAAAGATTGACGGACGGATGAAAAACATTTATAGGTGTACTCAAGGATACCAGCCCCGTTTTATAGGGGTAGGATTGCGGGCCGCTCCAGCGTAGGGAAGGGGAGGCCTAGCCTCACTGCCGCATCGTGGGCCTTCTGGATTATTCTGGACAGCCTTGAGTTGTATGAGGACGCAAAAAAAAAAAAAAAAAAACGGGAGCACGAAGAGGCGGACAAAAGCACGCTTTTCTCCGACTGGTTACACCGGCCTCCATAGTTTAGTGGTAGAGGCGCGCGAGTGGTAACCAGAAGGTCGCGGGATCGAATGCCAGCCGCGAAGGCCTCATTTCAATGGAGGCGACATGCTCGAGCACCACGCATTGGATGCACGTGCACGCTCAAGAACTGACGCTCCTTCTGTCTTGTCTTTTTTTTTCGCTTGGTCAGCCTTGCGCCACGTATTTCAGCAAGAACCACACGCATGGTCGAAATATCCGCAGCCCGGCAAAACGCTGTGTTGTGCTTAAAAAGCTTATGAAAAAAAGACTGTGCAACATAATCGGCAGAAAACAGCAGTTTGCGATAGGCGGAGAGACGCTGGAAGTTGTAAAAAAAATATGCCTACTTAGGACAGGCAGTAACCGCGGAGCCCAACCATGACATTGAAATAACTGTAAGAATGGGGTGGATCACATTCGGCAAGCATTATCAAATCATGAATGGCAATGTGCCACTAACCCTCAAGAAAAAGGTATATAACAGCTGCATTGTGCCAGTACTTACCTATGGTGCAGAAACCTGGAGACTTACAAAGAGGGTTCAACTTAAATTGAGGACGACGCAGCGAGCGATGGAAAGGAAAATTATACGTGTAACCTTAGGAAACAAGAAGAGAGCAGAGTGCGTCAGGAAACAAACAGTGATTAAGGTTATCGTAGTTGAAATCAAGAAGACGAAATGGACATGGGCCGGGGACGTAGGCAGGACAAAGACTGGTCATTAAGGGTAACTGACTGGATTCCGAGAGACGGCAAACACACGAAGGGGAGACAGACCATTATATATATATATATATATATATATATATATATATATATATATATATATATATATATATATATATATATATATATATATCACCTTTCTCGGTTTCACTGTCTGTTGGTTCAATTATAATGTCTCTAGCAAAAAACCGAGCCCTTGATCTAGTTTATATTTCACCTAGTGCATGAAGTACCAGGCTGAGAAAGCCCTTTGCACAAAAAAAAAAACAAAAAACGCTGAAATCTGCGTTTCATTGGTGCAGAAATTTCATGTTTGTCACTTTGTATCGTTACTCGAATGGCTTTTTTACTTGTGTAAAGCTCCCCAAAAAAAAAACAAGCCGCACGTATAGGGCAAATGCAAGAGCTCCATTTTCCAGAGCTCGTCCGCAGCTGAACAGAAAAACAGCGCTCACAGCTGCGCATACTACTTATAAGAAAGGAAAAAGACGTCAAGTTAGGGGGGGGGGGGGGGCAATTTATACTTACAGAGTAAAAAAATAAAAAAAATACGAGACGAGAGACGGCGTGGCGCCGCGAGCTGAAGTATTTTTTCTTCATTTCTTTCGCTGTGTAATGCACGGTTACATTTTTTATCAGTGCTTCACATAATTTGCACTACGGTTCGTTGCTTCCGCTCCTTATTGCACGAAAAAACAATTAGCAGTTTAGCACGATTCTTGCAGCACTTCACCGTACATATATTCTTTTTGCTTTGTTTGAGCCCTCTGGACTAGCATGGAGTTCTGCAACGGCCAGTCTTTTTGCTACCACGAGCGCGATGAGGCGCCCTTCATTAACAGAAAAAGGGCTTCGGCAATTAAGGCACACGCTAAAATTACGTGAACGTACATAATGAGCGCAAACACCTTTTGACAGGTGGCCTAAGGCGAGATGGACAGATGCGAGCACCTGTTCACTTTGTCCAGTTGTGCGCCTGGGTTCACCGACGCGTCCCGGCTGAAGTTAGTTGGCGAGACTTGCTTCGAACCCGGACTCCCGTTCGTTAGCGTGGAGAGTCTCCGGATTAGCGAAGCTGTGCTGGCTAGTTGGGGAAACGGCAACTAGGTTGCGTGATCGCCCGTTGCGAGAGCGGCCCAGATAGCAGGAGGCAATGTAAGCTAGTATTAATTACCGTGGATAAACTAGCAGGCGCTACTCGTTTACAAACGTTCTGAACCCACGCATGTGCTCGGTGCCTAGAAAGTGCACAGTTGATGTGTGAGTCCCAAGTGTCGTGCAGCAGAAAGGGCCGAACAACAATCAGCATAGTAAAGGCTGCAATGCGCCTGTCCTAGAAAACGTCAGGAGAAACTCAACGCCCAAGCGGTTCTGAAGAAAGACGCGCCACGTGCCTGCTACCTGGCAAGCAAGCGGGCCAACATTGCTCCCATCCATTCTTTTCCGCATGCGCTACGATTCGCAACTTTCACGACCGATTGGTGGCGCGACTATACATTCAACATGGCGGTCGTTGAGATGATCGCCCTGAAAGAGACGATACCGGGAAGTACACTTTTGACAAAGACTGCAATCCGTCGCGCTTCTATGGCCCTTAGGTTTATGTTTTTCGGAAAGTAGGAGAGCGCTAACATACTATATTAAGTAAATAAAAGCCGGGTAGCATATTGGGAAGATAAATATGCACAAAATTGTATCGAGCAGGCGACCTAAGCGCGAGAGCTGCGAACCCGGAAGTTGCTATACTCGGGTAAAAAATGGGCGCTGCATAAATTCGCGAGCCTTGGTTATTTACCTGCTGAATTTAACCTTCCAAACTCCTGATAGCTTTTTGGTGCGCTAATTTGAACGGGGCGCTCAATGTTGCTCCCGGTGTATAAAGACTCAGCATCGGGGCTCGCAGTGGAATCTGTAGTTTTTTTTTTTCTTATAATTTCCCTTTAACTTGAGAAACTCGCAGGGTTACGGTAATATTGAGACTGTTCACAACGTTGAAAAACGACCACAAACGCGCGAAAACAAGCAGCAGCGTCTGCTGTTTGAAGCAGGTTCAAAACTTCAATAATCTCAACACAGCTTCTAGCCACCACCGCTCAGCGACGCCACGGTACCTGGAAGTTGGGAATTCAAGCCCGCTGTTATCGGTGCCCATTGGCGCTCGTTTACGTCGACTTCCCGCCTGCCGTAAATTTTACACATATGTGTATTGGAAACAGGAAAGAGAGAAAGGCGTTTGCCCATTACAGGGCCCAACGCCTTCTGGGACATCCACCGAGCAGATCAAGAACCCTTCCCCCCCCCCCCCCGCTCATCTTGTACATCCTTAAGAAATTGCCCCTCAAGTGTAGCAGCTTGTACTAGTTGGTATGGCATGACGTTAGTTATAGCGCGAGAACAAAACGACGACACAGAGACAAGTGTCCTTGTCTGTGTCGTCGTTTTGTTCTCGCGCTATAACTATCGTCATGCCCTTCAAGACTGCGCGCGCAAGAATTAAAAGACGCTTGCGTGCACGCACCCCAGCGGATAAGGTTGATTAACACCATCATTAGGCTGACTTCGACACATGCTTCCGGGGCCCGACCGTAAACCTACCCCTCGTTTTCCCACCACAGCGTTTCCCACGGGGGGTTCTATCAGGCGGGAAGCTTAGCACGCAGGCGGGCGAGGGCTCGAATATTGCAGCAGTGACGACGAAACGAGCGGTCTGCAAGACGCGCCCCATCTTGCCGCGAGCGGAAGCCGACAGGGAGCGCCTAGGGCGAATAAGCGAGCAGCCAGCCGTGCCGCAGGACTGACCCATGGGCAGCAGCAGACAGCGTGAAACGAAACCAGCATGGAACTGTGGGACAGCGCGGTGGCAAGAAAAGCCTCGATCGTTTCATCATGCCGGAGCTTTTTTTAGACGCGACGTCTCGGGTCAGCGAGGAGCACCGAATAAAGATGGCGCGCCGTCGGACATTGGGTAGTACCTACATTCGTTCCTCGGTTCTGTCCCACACTTCAGTAATGTATATAAAGACCATCATCGTCCAGCTAACGGCCCGGTCAATCAAAGCGCCGAGGAAGTTCCGCAGAAGCTGCAGCCCATTTTTGAGGAAGGGCGCAGAGAAGGTATAGTAGAAGGCAGGGGCGCTATACTGGTCACGGTCAAGTTCCACCACTGGTGAACTTTGATTAGCAGATGGTTGCTGCAGCCACTGTGATTGGCTTGAAATGCCGTCATTAGGAAATTTCAAAATCTGGCGGCATTCGAGAATGTCCAGAACGGCACCCCAGACATGAGTCAACGCCACCTAAAGAAACTTGGTCAAGGCCTCGAAGCTCCTCGCGTGACATCAGTTGGCCAACGCTTGATTCGCGCAAGCTCGATATTGAATGAGCTTAAGTCAATTACAACGCTTGCTGCATTAGTGATTAACGTTCATATGCTTAAAAACAAACTGCGGAGGCTCCAAAACATAAATAAGCGTGCAGAGTTAATTCTGCTTTTGTGCTATATTTTATTTGATAACAAGCACTTGTACACTAATTTACTCGCAAGCATGTCCATTTTTTTTTTCCTGGACTTGTCTTCACCTTCTTGTTTCTTGTCATTCAGGCATCAACAAATTATTTCGCAAGTTGACCCTTAGTAAATGTTTCATCACTAGTTCGCTATCGTGCCCATAGTCACAACAATCAAACTTTGTGAAGTCTTCACCTGCCAGCAATTCCAGCGTTGATTCTGCGGCTATTGGCCTCTAAAAACTGTCGCTTTGTTGCAAGTCGTTCTACAACAAAACAGTTGGGCACAAGTGCATTCACAGCTGACATTGTTCTGTAAACGAGGCCTCCTCTATCTATTTTCTTTACGAGGCTGTACAGCCGAAGGTCCGCCCAAACATTTATTGCCCTATTCTCGATTAGAACGCATTGCCACTTATCACATTTTCGCTTCTTGAGCGCAACATGCACTGCGTGCGCTGTCGCATACGCCGAAACCGGCAAAATGACCTTTAGGCTTGATACTGCTCGCGCAGTCACAACAACGTTCCAGACTGCTTGCTCCCTGTACTCTTGCTTAAATGTCCTCGCTGTTTTGGTCATTTGTCGGCTGGGTTTCCAGCAGATGTGCCAGTCTGAGGTAGTGTAGTTTTGGCGAAGCCTGTTTCGGCTTTCGTGTGCATGCCTGCTAGATGCGCCGCAATGGCACCCAGCCATGCGACCGAACCTCCCGAAGTGATCTTCAAAGAAATCTAGTGAAAAAAGCAAAATGCATGTCGAGCTCATCAAAACAATACCACTGTCGACACCCAGCAGTGACCGCTGTGGGCGACAGCGTCCGCAGAGTGAAAGCGGCCCATTGAAAAAAATCTGGCCCACAACCGATGACGTTGTGTGACGCATGCAGTACAGCTTCCAGGCCTTGATTTAGTTCCTTTAGGTGGCGTTGCATTTGTTTGCTACCACTCGACTTTACTTCCGTATCAGAGTAATTCCAATAAAATGCTGGTCAAAACAGAAATAATGAGAAATGTTATCGCCATTTGCTATAGTTTTGCTTCGCATTCCAGTCCCCTAAACTGATGGAGTGGCTTCAGCCAAAAAATACTTACGACGCGCCATTCGCTACTGTTCGGACTAACGAGAGAAATAGCGACGTCTACACGCAAAGGCAGAGCACGCCGACATCCCGAGTGACGAAAGTCCAGTGTCACGCGGAGGGGCGCGCAAAGACCTGGCCTTCCGCGGTACAACGACGTCGTAGAGGCGACAGCGTTCGGAAAACTCGCGCGACGAGGGCACTCGCTCAGCTTGACCTCCCGTCGAATGGACAGCTAGCGCGAATTCATCCGACCACGTCAGTTCCGCCTTTCCGCGACATCCTTTTTCCTGACCGAGGTGCGTTAGATGAAGCTGTACGAAGGCAGAGCGACAGTCGACCTTACTTAGCGAGAGCTGCAAAACGCGTGACATGTTGGCAGCAACGCTATGTATGATACATACAGTTGTCCAGAAGTACGACTGCGTTGAGCTTTCTTTGCTACTTTTTTTTTCATTATCACTGCGTGCAACCTGTTTTCCAGGCTCTTTTTTTTTTTCTTGAAGGGAGGGGGTACAGAACGCGGAAGGGGCTCGTGGGTGCCTGTCTGTTAGGTTGGTGGGGGGCGGGTCAGAATGATTCTTAGATATATTTAAGGGGGGGGGGGGGGGCTTAAATCCGAGCACGCAGGGATTCCCTCCCCATGAAATAGTTGACGCCTAGTGCTCGTCCGACATTCACGTGACGTCATACGCAAGGGGCGCTAGAGCTGAAGTCACATTGTGGTCCTGCGTGCGGAACGTTATCGTTGGACTACTACAAGCTGTTTTCGGCAGCACATTCTAATTTTTTTTTCTTTCGCCCGACACGGCTCAGTGACGTGCAGGGCCGCCAAATACCAGACTGTCATAAGCTGGATGATTCAACAACCACGGCAATGCACATAAGTTATGCGCTCAGTGGCGCCGCAAACATGATAGCCAGTTCTACAGTTCTAGCAATCGGCTGTCCCGCACACCCATTTTTGCAGCAACGCACGCGGCCGATATTTTTGCAACTCGTCTTGTTTATTTCCCAAGTACCGAGAAACGGAGTAGTCTGAGGATATTTCCGATAACTGGCGCGTACCGAGTCCATCCAATCAGGGATGATAAAGCACGGGACATTGGTAGTTATAAAAGGCTCGTTGTCACTCATTCAATGACGCTGCTGTGTCTAAATGATACCAAGTTTAGTTTACATGTTTACAACTGGGTTAGGGAGCTAAATGACATCTTTCGTGCTTCAAACGACTCTCGTGTATTGGCCTCCAGTCCCCCTGCGCCGGCCACTTAGTCTCTCTCTCCCGATCTTGTGAGGGGTCCAGTCCGGGTCAGCAAGGGGCAGCTACGACCACGGCTATCATCCCGTTCATGCATACATCACGAACGTGTCCCAATCACCCACAGACGATGGCACGAACTATGCAACCAATGGCTACATTTTTTTCCCTTTCCTTTTCTTGACAATCACCACCGAAGCAAGAAAATGTTAGCAGAATACGACTCGCGCCCAATAAATCTATTGCTGCAGCAAACGAGTCCGGTGTTGTACAGCGCATAACAGGGCTTTAACGGCGGCCAAAAGACGGCTACGCTTGCCGAATGTAAAGCGGAACCGAAACTGGCGCGCTCGTCCCCGCGGCATCGAGCTCCGCGATTGATCGGCCCAGGCCCGGCGCACAGTCAACGGCCAGCCGAGCACCCCGTCCGCCAATCGCCAAAAAGATTCACTAGAGAATAACGCACGACTTTTGTTCTAATCTACCATTCGTCCCAGCTCATAGAGTGACAGAAGGCACTGGTTGCTATTTTTCCGAAAAATCATGAAATTCTTGACACTAGCACATACACGTAACACTCGTAGTAATAAACGGCGTTCGATATTTCAACGGAATCCGCACTGTAGTACGCTATTTTCCCGTACGCTACATCTACCTTCCGCCCCCGACTCGATTACGTAGCGGAGGTCGAAAGGAGCGGTTTTAGTTGCCGGGAAGAACGTTGCGATCACCCTTGAAATCCGAGTTGAATACCCCCCCACCCCCCCCCCCACCCCGTAAGCATGAATAGGAGCGCGACCGCCGTTCCCAACTTTAACGAAAAAAAAAAAAACGGGGAAAAGGGGGGGGGGGGGGCTTACGTGAAAACCGTAACTCCAGCGTTCATCAAGCACAGCACGCGGAAGAGAAAGAAGAAAGGCCGTCACGACGGAGGCGCGGCGTGGGGCGGTCTAGACCACGTTACTATATGTATAAAAAATATGTTTAGGCACGCGGCTTGGTTTACGCGTTGGTGTGGTAGAAATTACCACGCAACAAACATGATAAGGCGTGAAACCGGTGTGTCATGGAGACTGTGCGCGTGCCGGTGACTGCCAAAATCGCATAGTTCGCTTTGTTGTAGCCTTGGAAAACAAAGGCGCGACATCGCACGACTAAGCACATACGTGCGGAATGGCTGGTTTAGATCGCAAGCTCGCCGAATTCTGAGCGGCTAAAACGATCGACGCGACGACAGAGTTTTGCTGCAGAAATGCAATGCCCCGGTTTACGGAAAACAGTCAAAACCAATCGGCCGCAACGCGCCGATGGTACGCGACACACTCTCGCGGCAGCGGCCCGTCACGAAGTCGAGCTAGGCCTGCGAACACTTTGTTTCACTCGCATGACAAGTACACCTGGGAAACATGTGCAACAAAGGGCGTTGCGCCACAGAACGCTTTCCGCAACAACGGGGTAACCCGAGCGGCAAGCGAGAGATCGGTTGCGGTGTAGGGCGATCACGCATGCATCAGCTGATAGATTAGGGCAGCAGCGCGCTATGCCGAGTTGCGGGCACAGCTGGGCAGCGGGCGAAAGAAGGCAGGTCGCCTGGTGCACGCGCAGCGGACCTCGCGCTGCTCCAGGCATCGGCCCCGATAGAAAACAACCTAGCAGGAGCGCGCACCGAGTCTGGTCAACACGACGCACTTGGGTGTATTCGCGATAGCAGACGACCAGAGAAGCACGAAACGCGAAAAGGCGTCCCGCGGAGACGCGCCGCACTTGCGGACAGACAGGCCCGCGCATGTTTACTCGCGTTGCGATCTCCATACGTCATCGCCAAATATAAAGGCGATCACGTTCTAATTAGTCTCCGCGGAAAATATCATAGCATCGCGCCAGCACAGGCTTTAATCATTCAAAGGGAACGGGATCAGAGGCGCGGTTTAAAGGGACGCCACACGCATCATCAATAACGAACGGATAGCGGTGCTTGGCGCACAACAGTTTTGCTTACCGTCTTGTAGCGTCCTTTGTAGACGACCGCGAAGGCGCCGTGGCCGATCAAATCCTTGGTGTTGTACTCGAACTCTCCCACAGTCTCCATGCTGTGCAGGGCTGGGCGCGTTCCCGACGCGTCAGACTCGTCGCTGTTCGCAGTCAGCTGTCAGAGGAGTACGCCTTTGTCCGACGCAGAGAGCTTTGTTAGGCCTAGACGAGCAGCCGACGCTCGCGTATTCCAAGCCCATCGTCGCTGCCGCAGCAATCGCGGACGTACGGCGCTAGGACGTCACCATAGCGGCACGCAGTTCGACCAAAATGCGCTGAGACACTGGCCAAGCGCTGGCTGTGACAATGGTGCTCACTTAACCTGTCCTTCGCACTCGCTTCTCTATTCCTTCATGTAACATGCGCGGCTCTTTAGGATTTATCGCGAATAACCGCGAAAGGGTGGCACAGTTTACTACTTTCGCGACCAGCACACACACAGCTGCGGCGACAAAAGCAGGAGCCGATCAACGCGACGGCGATGATCACACACGAATTCCCATTGGAGAAGCCATGATTCACATCACAGCGCGAATCACACACGACCGCAGCACACTCTTTCATCCATTTGCAGAGCTCCGCTTGCGAGCATTTTTTGTACGAGCAACCGCAGCGCCACAAGTCCTCCGCGTGCAAAGTAGTGCGCCTCCTGTGGCCTATTGAGTACATTTTTAGAGTTTTAAACTGTCCAATAACAAAATTGTCAGAATATATTTTTATGTTAAACACTTTTAAGTGTTTCATTCAGTTTTATTTACAGCATGTAGTATTTTTGTTTTGATGCAAGAATACAAAAACAAATACTACAAATAATCACTGCGTGACCTAATATATTAAAAAGTGAAAAAAACGAGAATTATTGTGTTTTTAAAATGATTGTGTTGATGTACGGTCATAATTGTTGGATTTTCTAGTTTACATTGTAGAGGAGATGTGTTCTTACGCGCGCGACTCGCGTTCCCGTCTGCGCCGAGACTCCGCGAGACGAAACATTCGCTCATGGCGACAGAGTTGCTAGCCACGTGGGGGAAGTTCTGCGGGCGCATCGGCGTGCAGAGGCATCCGTAAGAGCTTCGAGACACGCGGAGATACATCGCCAGTCGTCGTCCTTGCGGTCCAGCGACATCCTTACCTTCCTGTGTTGGTAAGTAGCCGCCTGGACGGCGTTTACGTCGGGTCCAGACTGATGAAAAGGCCACCATATTGTGTTTTGGTCCGGCTAAGCCTGACCCCCCCATCCGTTGCGGCTGCTGGCCGCTGGGCATTCTCGCCGAGCCGGATAGATTCCGATCGCCGTGCTGGCAGGTCGTTCGTAGGGTAGCGCTCGTGAGTGCGACCCGGTTCGTTTCACGAGCGCCAGTTCGTATCGCCGCCTCATTGTTGACAATTTTGCCGCACCGCTCGCGACTCGTCGCGTGGCGACTGCGCGAGCTTCTCGGTGCCAGCTGAGTCATTCGGGCCACTGGTTTCCAGCCGTGCGAGTGCGGAGCCCTGCCGTGTGTTTGGTGGGCGTACGCTGGCCGTCGTTTCCGTTGGGGTCGGCCTGGTTTTCAGGTCACCGGGAGCTATTTACCGAGCACCGAAATGCTGCCGACCCGAGAAGGGATTGCCCTGTACGGAAGTTTCGCCTCGCATGTTGCGGGCTCGGTTGTCATCTGCGAGCGTGTCCGAGCAAGTTTCGGCCACGCGGATACGTGTTTGTATTGGCGTGCTTTTTCGTGCCGAGTCTCCGAGGTGCTTCCCCGGAACCTTTTTGCTCCCATCGGGGAGCTACCAGAGGTCGAGGGATCTGAAACGCTTGCGGTCGGCTATTAATAGCCGCAGCGTCGCAGTGAACATCTTTTATTTCTGTTTCGGCGATTTTGGACCTTCGCAACGTCCACCGGTTATTGCGGCGTGCGCCGGCTGCGGCGTACTTTTGTCTTGAAGCAAGGTCGCCTCACGAGGCCTGCAGAAGTCAGTCGTCCTTGCTTTCCAGTAGCGGACACCGCGCCGCATTCGACGGTTCGCCAGCCAACCGCTGTGTCAACATCTGGCATGATCGGGCCAGCGGTGTCCGTCCATTGAATGTTGGCGGCCCTGTAAGCGTCGTGCGCCGAGTTGCTGTGGGCCGCTCTCTACATTATTTTTTGTTGCGACCTCGGTGACCGTGGCTCGGCACCTTTCTTCGTAGGTGCCGCCGCCGGCTTGCCCTTCTCGTGCGGAGGTCATTCTCCGCCTTCGAGACGCCTTGTCCAGGGGAGGAAGGGGGGGCTGCGGAAGGGTACTAAAGTTTTGGGCCGAAATTTTGTCGTTACTAGTGCGTGCTTCGTAAACCGTGTTCGTTTCATTTGAGAGAGATCAACCCACTCCCCCAACACGTGTGGTGCGCTGATTAGAAGCACGTGTTTGCCGAGAAACGGATTTTTTTTACACTTCCGGGAGTGCGCTTGTTTCCTGTAATGCTTCTTTTGTTTACTTCTTTGTTTTTCCTTTAATGACTCATTTGGCCTACGCCTCCTTTTCTCTTTCCAATTCGTACAGGATATTGACTTCTGTTTATCTCATCTTCATTTCGTTTCGTCTTTTGCCCGGGCGGTTGATATCACCGGTCGTTTTTTACTGGTATAGTTTTCGTCTTCGCGAAGGTCTGGTACAACCCATCAATCGTTTGGGTCCGGTACAACCCATCAATCGTTTGGGAAATGTTTCTGTATTTGTCGTTGTTATATTTATGAGGAATGAGACTAGTTGCGCAATACCCGAGCACCCACGCAACTTTCATTGTCCTCGAACCTTTACTCTATTCCAAAGGCGCCCTAGTTTTCGGCATGCATTCACATATAACTAGCTTTGCAGCTACCTACGTCACACCGCTCGATTCGCGAATACCCAGCACATTACTGGAGACAACAGAGGGTAAAGCTGCACAACTCCCGCCTTTCTCGTCGGCGCCGTAAATTTCAATATTGATAGGTGGGAGGAGATGTGAAGGTCATACGAAGATGAGCTAGGCTCGAAGATGTACCGTCTGGTCACTTCAATAACTGACTAGTGTGACCACAATGTTGAGAAGCATAGTACTTGGCTTGCACACTGCAACACACAGAACCTCAAGAAACTCATCAGCATTCAAATATGCTGGCATTAATTCATAACAAAATGTTGCATTTGCGAATTTTCCCATCCCTGCGCTCAGCTTATCACCGTAGAGTGATATAATAACCCATATGCCATCTTGCGCGATGCAAATTTTTGCTGAAGTGACACTTGCGTTGAAGTGTGGCAAGTATACCATGCTTTTCAGGTAGTCTTGCTAAGTTCTCTGATGAAAAGCGCCTAATATGGTGCTTAGAGTCTTGGCTACACTACACGAGTGGGGTGTTGCTGTGGTGGTTTTACTTTAATGGTAGTAAGGTGCCCATGTGCTGTGCACTGTCAAGAGTCCTTCAAAGAACTCTAGGTGGTTGAAATAGTATGAAGCTCTCCACTACGTCGTCTGAATAACTTGTGATGAACGTTGAAGCCATTGCACCCAGTATGGGCATTATTGTGTTCACGGACACTGCCGACAGGGAGAACCAGTTCACGGGGCATGACAACAGACTTGTATTTGGATGTAACAAGTTCGCAGCATTTCCATCTCAAAGGCAAACACACACAAGACTGCACCAATCGGCACACCCTCCTTACTGATTCCACAAGCCAGACCGCCGGTGAACCCTGTTTTCGGAAACCATTACTGAGTGCATGAACTTTTCTCAGAGGCGATTCGCTGCCATGCTTTGGCCGTTAGGGTGGGGCCTCGCTCAACTTCTGAAAGTTGTATCGACTACAGATTTCTAATTCTTAACACTTGTGTTCCAGACACATCTGCTCATAAGATGTGAGCAAACATGTTCTAAGCGATCATTTCATCTAATCAACAATCAATTCCTGACAACGTACGATGATTCGCACTGCTGACGTGAGTGGCTGCTAGTAGCACGCTTCGATCAGCTTGCACCCGAACAGGTAGCGGAGTGAGGTCCACTCTGACACTGAGGGCATTTTTTTCTTGCCTATCTCCTTCAACAAGTTCATCAAAATATGTAGGATAAGTCATGAAGAATACTGTTTTGCCACACACGTACAAGGCAAGACAATTTGCCACACAGAGATTACCACAGCACTGGCATCGCAATGCATGCTCTTGGGGATGGCGGATGCAAAATCTGAAGATGGTAATTGGTGTCATGCACAACCTATGTATTGAGCCACCCTGGTGTTGAATCTCCACCAACATTCATGTCGAAACTTGTGCCAGTGTGTAGGTAGTGTCACCCATACAATAAATAAAGGGACATTTAAGGCTACTTACTATAGTAAGTCGACGTTGATTATTGAAAGAGCAGTCCAGAAACCTCAGTGTTACTTTTGTCCCACGGAAGGACCTATTTCGAAATAAAATCACGTTTTAGTGGTCCGCTTCGGGTTGGCACACTTCAAATTACCCGTCTCAAAAAGCAAACTGACCAGACCGACTCTCATCGCTGTTGCCATACCCAACGTTGCCCGCCTTCACTGCGCCTAGTAGCAGCAGACCGAAAGCAGCGGGAGCAGCAACAGAGGCCATTGATCAATTTTCTGCCATTGGCTCCAAGATCGCAGACATGTTTTGGTTCAACTGAGCCCCGCTAGATGGCACGAACTATCCAGTTTGACCGCGCTAAAATTGGATTTTTGAGCCACTTGTGCCGTTCTCTGTTAGTAACATCCAGCAGTTCTTTTTTTTTCATAAATCAAACAAATGATCAAGCAGCATTTTATTGCGTCTCTTGGTGCAGCTAGATCGATTAATAGTAGGCGGTCCATCTGATGTCATCTGGATCGTTTTGAAGATATCCTACTGCGGCACATGTGTTCTTGTGCATTTACCTTAATTTCTCGGTTAGTAAGAGCACTGTTGCTGATAATATTGTCGTTTTAGATGTCATACATTGAGCTTTCACTCTGACATAAATTGTTATTTGGCTTTAGTGATCCCTTTAACAAAGTAATTCTAAAACACTGTCGATAACCTAAAACAGGGTTGGTAAAGGTAGTGCAGATTTGGAGAGAAGCAGTTCAACTTCGTAAACCACATCGCATGGCTGTATTTTTTTGTACTACTTATATAGTTACTAACAGCATAAAATATCATCAATTGAATTGTATTATTAAAATAAAACCCATCCTGGCAGTCAAGCTACCACATTGCATTGTCAGGAAAACAGTGTGGATACCTTGCATGTGTGGCAGGGATCATATCGAATTGTAATCGCTCATTACAGAATTCTCGAGATGGCAGTTAAGTGCTCAAAAATTGAGTTGCTTTGCATGTCTGTCTATTCATTATCCTATGCTGACATTGACCATTGTCACCAGTAGCAACATACTGCAGCCGTTAATTAGATGGGCACCTTGCCGTCCCTGGCTTCACTATTGGCACTGTCTGAAAAAAGAAAACTGTTCAATGGGTAAGGGCGCTGACTAACCACTCAACTGTGGCACAATTTAATGTGGCTGTAGGGTCCGAGTTCATATTGTTTTTGACGCTAATGCAGTACATTTTAACGTAATTTAGGGAGCAAACATATGTACAGTAGCAACAATATTTTTTTTAATGGGCCAGTAAGCAACCTCGATGTGGAAAAATTGTTATAAATTAAAATATGTGCACTTAAGCTTTGTGAACACGCTGCCTCAAGAACTTTGCAAATGCGTGCTATATTAATGGCAAATTCCATTGAGAGAACAAGAGTAGAGGGGCAGGACAATCGGGAGTGGGAGACAGAGCACCAAGAGCAGGGTCACTCAATCTGCCACTGGAATGCGGGGCACGCTCGTGGAGAGCAGGTGGACGGGGGATGAGTGGGGAGACTGTGTGATCGAAACATTCCAAGCTCCGGCGTATTCTCTGTGGGGCAGCAGCAAAGTACACCAGAAGCCGGTCAGTCACTTCTTCATTAGCCTAATACGTGGTATTTTTGTGCAACCAAGCATTGATAGGCGTCCAGCTGTCATCGTCGCCCCCATTAAAAACAGCGGGACAGTGGTTTCAAACTGCACATGGTTGCTACGATTGCCGCCGCACTCGCCGGCTGAAGAAAAGTTGGCAGACAGTTTTGTTCAGTGGCCAGGTGACTCGTCCTATTGCGCCTACTCCACTTTTCAGGTGAGAGCACTACAAACTGCTCTCGGCACAGCAAAAGTTCTCTCCCTCTACTAATGGATGACAGTGCTCCTGCACCTGTTTGGCCACTGAAACACGCCGGCTCTGAAGAGAGCACTTACAGCGTGCTTTTGAGTGCTCCTGCTCTCCCAGTGGAATTCGTCATTAGGAAGTTACAGAGGTTCGAATGTCAATTTCAGCTGGCTTAAAATTTTTTTCGTGGTCTCACCGCCCTTCTCCCTCACAGGAAGGTGAAGGCGCGTAGCCTGTCATCGTGACTGGTTTAGACCAATCGATGAGCTGCATGCTACCTGAAATCACATATCGGCGACTTTCCGTCACTGCGTGTGAAAGGAGGATTGGTCAGGCGTAGGAGAGGACCATGGGAATGGTTTTTTGAAGTAGAGGCTTTGCACAGCACTGTAATAATCGAAAAACATGATTGCCGCTGTCTACCCTACAAAGTGCCGAGCTTCTTTGGGGGGCATAAAAAAGAAGTCGGAAGCCTGTTGACTGGCCCTTTGAGGGTGGTTTCAGTTCTTGGAACAGTACACACTCCACCCGGTAAGTTCCCGTTAAATTCCTCACGTTGGGGACTGTCCAACGAGTGGTGGGTCAATAGGCCACCTGTAAACTGACCCGGATAATCTGCAATTTCTGGTTTCATTACGATTGCATCAGAATAATGACTTCTGAATAAAGCTTTTCCCACCACCCCATGACCTTTAACTAGACAGTTCTTTTTTTCAAAAATGCCTGTGTTTCACACAGTGTCATGGTCATCAAAAAAAAATTCCGCCATATCCACGAAGTGAATTATGATGAGTGGGCGAAGCTCCGGAGGTAAACCTGGTAAACCATGAATCCTCTGTACATTTTGCCCACTCGATTTTATTACATCGCTCCCCCTAGCGTACGTCGCCGCACTAAATCGAACGATTGCCTTCAACTAATGACACGCGCCATATGTGACATCATTCCTATTTTATAAGATCTCGCGTCTTTCATCAACTACAAGTACCGCTTTCTAGTTTATAACATCTTGCATCTTTTCATCATCAGCTACAAGTACCACCATCTAGTAAACACTACAAGAACTAAACGAGAGGTGGCTACATACAGGAGACGGTACCACCATCTAGTGAACACTGCAAGAACTAAACTAGAGGTGGTTACATACAGGGGACCGTACCGCCATCTAGTGAACACTGCAAGAACTAAACTAGAGGTGGCTACATACAGGCTACAGGGGACGCACAGCCCACGCCCTAAGGAGCTTCGCCCCTGATGGGAAGAACGTACACACCAGAATTGTTAGAAGCTATCAGTGGGGCTATTGTGATCATGTCCTCACTTTCGGAAGATTCAGCTGTTGCAGTAAATGAATTCAAAAATGTTGGAATCACTGATATCTGCCGTGTTTGTATCTGCAGTTATAAAGATCATCATTTTGTATTTGCAGTATAAGTTAATGAACAAGATCGTAATACTCAAGTTGATTCAATAGTGGCGCTGTTTCAGGTGAGATTGGGCCATGACGAGTAAACAGAAAGGAGCATCTTCATGGACGGGCACACTTTCATGATCTCCCTCTTCTACTTTGCTCTCAGAAAGTGTGCACAGATTTCTCAGCTGTGGAATTGCGTTAATACGACTTATAAAGCATTTCAAAACAGTGAAAGAACAACCAGTCGTCACACAATGCAAATAGCGTAACGAGGGGGCCGTCCACTGCTCCAACCCATAGCAAAAGCTTATTCTTCTTGCCCTATTAACTGTGGTGCATACCCACTTCAGCCATAATTTCTTATCGTCAGCCACTGCATGAACAATTGGCACAAAGTTCGGCACAAAATTTCTTGCAAGTGTTTAGCGGATACCAGGCTTCTCGGAAGAATGGGGAAAAATAGCATAGTGAATGCCCGCCTACTACCTATAAAATTTTATTATTATTGTCCTAGTCGGCATCAAGACAGTGTGCTTGTAGGTTCTGACGGGCCACTCTTCTAGCTTTCGCTGTGACTGTGCTGCGCCTTCCGTGTAGGCCTGGCATTTTTTTTTTTTTTAGTTCTCGATGAAAAGTATACTCATAATATGGTACTGAAGTATACGCTGAACCATAAAATTGTTCGGTCCATTCGCGTTTTCATATACAGTGAAACCGGGTGATACAAATCTCGAGGAACTATCAAAAATTTTATATCATCAGAAACCATTAAAAAAATTGGCATGTGGCAAAAAAAAAGGTGGTGTACATATCATTTTGCTACTTTTGAGGGCCACAGCAAAAACCCTGCCGCGGTGGTGTAGGGGATAAGGTACTCGTCTGCAGGATTGCCCCGCCGCGGTGGTCTAGTGGCTAAGGTACTCGGCTGCTGACCCGCAGGTCGCGGGTTCGATTCCCGGCTGCGGCGGCTGCATTTCCGATGGAGGCGGAAATGTTGTAGGCCCGTGTACTCAGATTTGGGTGCACGTTAAAGAACCCCAGGTGGTCAAAATTTCCGGAGCCCTCCACTACGGCGTCTCTCATAATCAAATGGTGGTTTTGGGACGTTAAACCCCACAAATCAATCATCATTGTCTGCAGGATTGAATCCCAGCTGCGGCGGCTGCATTTCCGATGGAGGCGGAAATGTTGTAGGCCCATGTGCTCAGATTTGTGTGCACGTTAAAGAACCCCAGATTGTCGATATTTCCGGAGCCCTCCACTACAGCGACTCTCATAATCGTATAGTAGTTTTGGGACGCTAAACCCCACATATCTATCAATCAACAGGAGGAAAAACTCTGAATGAGTGTCAGTGAAGTGTTAACATGTCTGAAATCACACCAACACTTATGAAACTGGCCATTAGTGTGTGTTAATTAGTGAACCAAGTGTGTTGGGACCAGGGACAGCAGTAGCCGCTTTCAAATTTTAGTACACTTTTTGGCATGACACGAGAGTACTGCACCGAAAGTAAAGTAAGTTGCGCTTTAACGCAATGGACCAAGGCTACTAAGTTTCATACCCAAGGCCCTATGTTATGACCTCGTTACGGCGGATGTGTTGGGGATTTTTAGGGGAGATTTACGACCGTGCTCGCACAAGTGCAACCCCTGCAGTCACGCATTTCAACACCAGGATTTTGACACCTTCGCGATGTGGGGTGCATGCACGCGCTCACACATGCTTGGTGTGTCTTCCACGTCAGCACCTCTGCATACTTCGATGGTAGCTTACGTTCGTATAAAACGCTGTGGGATGAACGTGGGTTTGCAACGACTGTACTCCTTTGTATTGTAGGCCAATGGATTTTGGCCTTCACAAAAGGAAAATTCGTATCACAGAGGTTTCC
Source organism: Rhipicephalus annulatus (assembly GCA_013436015.1). Taxonomy (NCBI): domain Eukaryota; kingdom Metazoa; phylum Arthropoda; class Arachnida; order Ixodida; family Ixodidae; genus Rhipicephalus; species Rhipicephalus annulatus. The sequence goes on along the minus strand of WOVY01001477.1, from coordinate 132,734 downwards.
CTATATTTTCTTCCAAACATGCTAACTACGCGAGTGAAGAACACCAAAATCGGCCACAAGATGCCGCACTGCTTGCGGAGCAACACGATGTGTGGCAGCCCCACCTCCGTAGCCTTCGCTCCACTGTGAAGATAAGTTGTCCCTGAGTATAGTGGGAGGCATCGGCTTAAGGAGGTTCCTGAATGTCTTGAAAAATTGTGCGGACAGGTTAGACAAGTTTATTTTGCTTCGTGGAGATTACCCTCAAAGGCATTTGGAAGTGAAGTTTCAATTCCATTCAACAAAGTGATCGGCATGCTCAGCAGTTAAGTGAACTGGCCGAGCATGTAGGTTGCATTGAGACAGTGACTTGCGTCGCATAAACAGCATGTCTACTGACCAGGGAAAACGGGAATTGTAAGGAGACTTGTACCCGTCTGACGAATCTGAGAATTGCCATGAATGTTTAGAAAATTCTGGCTGGGTCATGAAAATGGACTGCGATTGTCACGCAAACAATCTTTACCTTTGATCAAAGCTTATAATGTCGCACCTTTTTTCGCTACTGTAGTGAACGGCAAAGCTGGAGTGTTAGAAAACCGACAGTGAGTAACTATTTCTTCTGCATATTGCAAAAAGATCTCAATTCCCAGGAATGACGTTACACCAGTAAATATGAGTTTACTCAAATTTACTGGTGTTAGTAAATTCTGCTTTGGCTAGGAGAAGCTAGGAGCAAATTACACAAAGGCTCCTTTTCAGCTGTACACAGGTGCTCAGTTTTTTAGAAGGCTTGCAATGCTGGTAGTTGTTCAGACTTGTCAATAAAAGTCAGGAAATTTGGGGAAATTAAATTAGTAGGCACTTTAAGAAACCACGAAATATCTACAGCAACCGTCATAGGGCTCTTCTAGGGGTATTCACACAGTAGAAGTAAACCATTGTCACCCCTAATGCCCTTCGGTGCTAGGGGTGACATAACGGCAATGCCGTTTCATGCATGGGCATGGCATGCAGCCTGGCTGAAATAAAACTAGTGTCATCACTTGTACCCTAAAGTGGTTCAATAATAGGGTAACAGCACAGGCTTGAAGGAAAAGCAATCTGTCAAAATGAGAAATAACTTTCTTTACTAATGAACTTCAAGAAAAGCTTTTTTTTTTTTCCATATTAAGGAAATCTCAATAATTTGGATTGCTGACGTTTATAAACCATAGGGGTGCGGGCTAGTGGATGGAAATATCTGCATTAGTTTAGATACTTGGCAAAATTTGGTTTTATAAGATTGGGTTTAGAATCTGCTCAATTAAATGTGGTGATTCCCATTAGTATTGCTTCTCTTTTGTGATATATCGTTGCGATGATGCGTGACTTTTATCACAATGTAAATTACTTATGCTACTCCGGACTCGTTCAATGGGCTGCTTATCAATTTACAGGAAGATGTATGCGGTATGACACTGCTTCTGACGACATGCAACTAGCACACAACCCCACGCCATTCCAACGTTGTCAATGCACCACTTACTGATATACACTAAGAAACCTCTAACAGCAAAACCGTTCATTGTCAAGGCTTCCCGGTATGCCGGAACAGCGGTAATTGCATGACCTTGAAAGCTCAGTAAGAAGCGGAGAGCTTCGCCATGCTAGGAGATGTGAGGGCGGAGGATGTCAAGTCTCATACAAGGGCTGCACCTTTAAAAAGGCCACCTACCCATCTCATCAGAGCAACCCAGAGCTAGACAATGCATGTCTGTGCTGCCATGTCTCGTGATAAGTTGCTTGACATTTTAAAAGTCATGTGCATTTTTCACCAATCTCGTTCAAACACAAGCTAACTCTTTCAGACGTATGTGAACTTAATTGGCACTGTCAAGTTTCAAGTGGTTTTGTCCATTGCTTGCAAAGCATGGTCTCTCTTCTGCTGTCCTGTCCTCCTGCAGTGTAGTATCAATGATGAAGAAAGATTTCAATCACTCATCACTCCCAGTTTCTCTGCTCTGCTAGATATAACACGCTGAGCATAACACCCGGATACTACAGATATGTTAACAATTTTGTTCGCTGTAAAATTAACATGAAACAGGGGGTGCCTGTATATAACACTGTCAAGTGCGTCATTCTTTTATTTCCGCAAGTAAGTTTTTAGAAGCTTTCAGACATTTTATTATGGATTGAGATAGATGGGGAGTGGTTTTCACATTCTTTTTTGCTGGCTGTATGTTTTAGCTCTTTAATTAGCAAATGTATAGTGGACATTTAAGCATCATGGTCTGTGTTGCAGTTTTGTTTACTAAACACTTGAGCATCAGCTACACAATTCCATTATGCAAGGTCAAAGCAACAGCTCAACTTGCTCTTCAAAGAAGGTCTAGATTGGAGCTCCTGTTACGAGCTGCTTTAGTGCCAAATCGGCTACTTTACGACTTCGTCTTGCAATGAGAATTCCGACATGGTGTCATGGTCATTTTGTGGCTACCTTGTAGTGTTACTTGCACATCTTATTTCACTACACGTGCAGCTAAAATGGCAAGCAAACCTGAGTGAGGCTGGTATGTTACTGTGTTTATATTTATTTATTGTATTCATTTACAATACCTCACAGAGCCTTCGAGGGCCATTGTGTAAGGGGAGCAGTAAAGAATATACATCATATATATATATATATATTACTATAGAAAATATAATTTAGTGATGCACATGTGGCTTGTGTATTTGTGAGAGCTTAACTAATTTTCACGTTTAACATTGTTTGCTGAAAAACCGAAATTCGGATGTTAATTACACTTTCAGATGCTTTTGCAGAAGTTCCAGTATAAGTATAGGCTGTTCGTTATCGGTCTTTTCTAAATTAATGTGCTCAATACTGTTGCACGCACACAAATTTTTTTTTTAATATTGTCAGGAAAGATGCTGTGCAGAAAGAAATAAAATACACAAATGGAGAAGATGTTACTTTCATTGCATTGTGATATGGTGAACATTGCATTTAGCTGCAGGACTATTTCTATTGTATTGACCTTAGTTGTTTTGTTAAGGATGTTGTCTTGCTTCATTTGATGCGGCACATTTCTAAACTTTCATGGTGCGTTGCTAAAATTATACTCCGCCAAATACTTTCTCATCACTTAATTTACTATAATTTTGAACACTTAGTTGTATTTTTGATGGATTGTGAGTGCGTGGCGGCTACTCGCGAGTGTGAGCAGTGATGTCAAACTTCCCGAGATGCATGCAGGATGCACGTGTTCTTGTCCCCTTTTTCGTTTATCCAGCTGTCCTTTAACTCCACTCTTTCCCTTCTACAATAACGTGGGCCCTTAGCCCTAACCGGAAGCATTGTTTGCTGCTGTTGCTGTTCATACCGGTTCTGAGAACCGAAGTGGGTGTTGAGCGAGTCTAGAGACGCGGGTGATGGCTGACATTGTTGGCTTGCCGGTTTCCGGTGAGTTTGACGTCACCCAACGTCACATCCTCTAGTTCACGGCGCTGCCGCTAGACGCGGCAGTTTGTGAAAAACACATTAAATTCATTATTTTACCCTAGTTTCTGCTTGGAATAAAGGCTGTCTATCAATTTCATAATGCAATCTATCAAATTGGCTGAAAGTATTGGCGGCAAAAATTTTGTTCAGCATCCCTTTAAGCAAAACAGAGCGCTCTTCAATTTCGATTAACATTAAAAGGCCATGTGTCCTTGCAAAGGCACCATATATATATCCTCATTTTCTTCATTAAGGGAGGACATGGCATGTGGAGATAAAAAAAATTGTCAATGAAAATAGGTTTCTCATTACAGTATTGAGATCTGCAGCTATTCTTTCACATGTAAGTCTTGCATCATTTCATTCACAGTTTATATCTCTGCAACGAGTATAAGCGTAATGTTTACATGTTGTGGGGTCACATATCTAGCTTATCAAAGTGATATCTCATGATCTACAACTATGCTGGAAATGTAATTTCTTTTTAGCATAAAACCCAAGCTGTGCATCACAACTTGCTAAGGACAGAATTATTCCCTGCTCATCGATTTTATAAATCTGTCTTTTCCTTAAGGTAGGGACAGTACCAAAGAGATTTCATTCATCTGCAGAAAGACTAGAAATGATTTTATCTGAAAACATTTCGCAGCATTGCACTTTTTCATGTTGTATCTAGCTATCTGGCGAAATGCTCTTTCTGGTGAACGATATTTTTCCTATTGTCTCAAAAAACAAAGGACAGGCGGTTTTATGTATCTCGTGAACCAGTTCATGCACAATGAAAACTATTGGATATTTGAAATAGAATGAAAAAGAAAAGTCAATTTAGTTTTATCAGGTTTAGATTTAAAATACAGCAAACATCTTTTGCTGTTCACATTTTTGTATGCCTTATATTCTTCAGACTCCAAGAAAAGCTTCACATTAATGCGTTTGAGATTCAGAGGAATAACCTGCACATGAAATTAGTCTTTTTCGTTCTGTGTTTCACTTTGAATGAGGAAAAGGGGTGTGACATTTTCATTCTTGGTGCGTTTTGACTCCACCTTTTTTATTGTTGGCTTTTGCGACGGAAAAGGAAGGTTACAGGAGCTTGACAGATTTATGTGGCCCGAAGTGCATCAATACATTAGGGCAAGCATGTAAATGTGAAAAGTGTATCTAGTAAAGTCTCCGCTCATATTGCTAGCTGGTTTGGATGTCTTGTACAAGAGTTCTGGTAATTGTGTTAAGGGACTTGACAATGAATCCTGCAAAAACCGTGTTTACGTTTCTCAAATGGAATAGTAGTTGGAAATGGAAAATGGAATCACAAATAGAATAGTAGTTGCGCCTTTTATTTTGCCCTGCAAGTAACTGAAGCTTTGGTGAAGGGGGGGGGGGGGGGTCAAACGTCTGCCTTACCGCAACCCCCGAAAAAATTCATTTTCGCTTTAGAGTTCGACGACCACAGCTTGGGGAACTTTAGAGAGGAAATTCCTGGCTTGCGGGGTTGTGGTGATGATAACGGTACCTGATGAGAGGTCATGACAGTCTTTCGGGAAGTGCTGCAAAGACCGTGGTGCTTGAGTTCCTGGCAGCCGCAGTCTAAGTGAAGCGAGCGAAAGTCAGAAAGTGAGACCGATCAGGCTAATAACGGATTACCAATATGTGGAAACAGGAGGACAGATGTCGATGTTGTGGTACCACAAACTATGTGCTTTATCTGAACAAATTTAAACATGCAAGAACAGGCGCAGCCATCTCGTACTTGGTGTGGGTTTGTAGTCTTCTCCTGGTTAGCTTCTTGTGAGCCGACCACGAGGAAACAGCAAACACATGCACAAACATAGTAAAGTACGATTGAACCCCCTCTCCCCCCCCCCCCAAAATTTTCTCCCACATACCTTACCGAAGCAAACAGAGTTGTCAGAACAATGATAGTTTGAATTTATTTCTAATTATGTGACAAGATTAGAATGTGTGGCATGCACTTGTGTGTGTACTTGCACGTTAGCATATCTCTACAAGAAGGCACTACAGACTTAATTGCATAGATTTAAATGGGCACATCAAGTCGTCTAAGGAAGCAATGCATTTCGACTTCTTCACTGTACCACTAACGCAACCTACCAACAGGGGTAGGGACGAAAAGCCTTGGTGAGAAGCCCGCAGGCTTTCGACACCTTGTTCTCTGTCTTTAACCAAATATATGGAAGAAATATTCTTCTAAGCTGTGCACAAGTTCATTTGAGGTTTTCTGTAAATCTACATACCCTTCTTTCATATGAAAATGTAAAAAAAGTATTTTCTTATTCTAAGACAGACTTAAAAACATGGTTAACGCTTTGGTATTGGAGAATGATGATCAATATGAATGGAAGTATTTTGTGATGCAGCCCTTTCTGCTTTTATTGAGACCTTGAAAATGCACATAAGTATTGTGCAGTACTTGCTGTAGAAACTAAATAACACGAGTACTAAAAAAGGGGAATGGTGTGAAGACACTGCAAGGCACAACAAAAATTAGTCAAAGGCACATGTTTGGGCAAAATATTTCTTTAAAAATCACTTTTTGTTTTCTTTGCAATTTGGCAAGGGTGTCCCTCTTTGTGCATATTTTCCAGATTTGTGCTTTTCTTAAACAGCATATATTGTGGCAGTTTTTCCCAGCGCGAGTAGTGAGTGAAAACACACCCTAGCGCAAGCCCCCTCGTGTGTGCTCTTTATTTATAGCCTATTTTTCTAAAAAGAACTTCATGTGCAAAACTCAAACAGCTTGTATAAAGTCAGCTGTGTGTAAAAAAAATTGTCAGGCATCTTCTGAGACCACAGAGACAGTGTGGGCCAACATAATCAGGACATCAGTTCAAACACTTACGGCTCCATCTTCATTACACCTTGTGTTTGTTGTGCTTGTCGATACGCTTGAAGGGGGGGGGGGGGGTAAAGAAGGTATTGGGAAAGCGTATATTCGGAGGCAACCTATACAGTTCTTCCTGTAATGTGAATAAATGCCAGTGACGTAGTGAGGCGCTGAACGCTGAACCAGCAAGCTTTCATCGTTGAACCTCTCTCGACCTCTTCAGTGTCCAAGGCAAATCACATGCAGGGTGGCAATGGGTATGCTCTAATGGACATGGTTATTATTTGTCATGCAATTAGACTGAATAGCGAGTGAGAATGGCCCAGTGGAAATATTGAGTTAGTGGGAATAGAGCTGCACAGTCTTTCCTGTTTTTGTTTAGATTCAATGTCTTAAGCATTGCGACATTAGATATTCTTCTTAGATTTAATGATCGTGTTATCACACAAGCCAAAATGCTGAACTAGTTAGGATTGAAGCCTGGCCAAACTATAGTAAATTGGCTGAAAGATGTTCACCGCAGTTGATGATACATTGTGAATGGAGCTGCATGACATCTCACAGAAGAAAGACAAGCATTACGAGACGCTCCAAGGTGAAAAATTGACTGTGGCTATGATTACCAAGCTTGTAGCTCCTGGTTAAAATTGTTAAACAGTGTTTCTGAAAAAGTGTGATAGCTTTTCAGACATTTGCCAAGTTTAACTATCTCAACACCATGCTTTTTATTAGATGGGTACCATTATTTCCTACTTATTCTAAGATAACGACTTGATTATTATTTCTTGTACTTTGCATAAATAAATGCAATATAGCAGAATTGGAAGTTTTGCACTTTATAGAGAAATTTTCGTAGATGCTGATTAACTTGAGTGCTAGATTCTAGTGTTAAGACATTCTCAAAGATTTTAATATAGCCCAGATTCTATTAAACTGCTTCAGTTTAAAAAAGCAGCACATTTGGGGAAAAATGAGATATGAATTATGGAAATAACCCTTTTTGTCACTGAGAAAACAGTACCTCAAAATGACCACAAATGCATGGGACGTATACGGCCTACTCGGTGCCCTTAAACAATATAAGGCTATCAGAGAAAGCACATACCGAGAAGAAAAAAAAGGGGGCGTCTTCATTTTTACAAATGACTGTTTATTTAAACAAAACCACCACACACACACACACACACACACACATATATATATATATATATATATTTATATATATATATATTTGTGAGTAGGTCTTAGTTTTATTGGAGCGGGGGGCATGTGTCAATTAACCGGAAGGTGTTTTGAGCATTGTACCTCAACACTCCAAAAAGTACCAAGCAGCCCCACCGCGGTGGCCTCGTGGCTAAGGTACTCAGCTCCTGACCCACAGGTCACTGGATTGAATCCCGGCTGCCGCGGCTGCATTTCCAATGGAGGCGGAAATGTTGTAGGCTTGTGTGCTCAAATTTGGCTGCACGTTAAAAAACCCCAAGTGGTCGAAATTTCCGGAGCCCTCCACTACGGCGTCTCTCATAATCATATGGTGGTTTTGGGACGTTAAACCCCACATGTCAAAGTACCTAGCATAACAGCAGATGGTTCTGTCATCCTGAAAAACGCAAGTTAATATCTTGTCCTCCAGTGAAAGAAACTGAGTTCTGCACTTTGTCTTGAGAAGCCTGCTGTTACAAGAAGCCTGCTACAAGAGCATTGTATTTCATATAATAGAGGGGTTTCACTTCAATAATTGTATTCCCAGTTTTGCTTAGCAATGCTCATTCATTGCCCAGATGCAATATTTTGTTCCCTCGATTCGCTAAACTGTGGGAATGTGCAGTCTCCTCTCGAAGAGAGCGGCTAGGAGCCGTGTTTGCCTTTCAAGTGCCACCAACGGAAGTGGGGGGATGCTTAAGCCCCAAATTGGGGCTTCTTCCACGTCTTCAAACCCTTTTTCTTTTGTTATGGCCACTTTAAACGGGCGCCGCAAACGACCTTCAGAGCGTCGTTGGTCATCTTCTCTGTCGGCTCGCTCACGGAGAGAGTGAAAGCACCGGTCGTCGAAGGAAGAAATGCCAGGCGGCGGGCAAACACCTTACCAGCCCGAGCAACAGCACCGCTTTTCTACGGGGACTTGATAAATGCTCGTGAATGTTTGTTAAAATGTGACCCCAATTCCTGTTTAATAAAGTTACTTTTGTTTAAATATTCACAAGTGTTCGACCATTAACTGGCTGGATAGCAGACGCTTTGACTCGTCAAATGCGAGCTGTGAGACCAGCATAGGGCATGTAGTTTAAAAAGTGTTGTACGATAAAGTTCATATAAAGTAAGGACATTTTTTTTTTTATGTTGATGGGGTCTCCAGGTTGATTTTGAATGCTTCACTGTCTTCGTCATCCACAGCAGGGCAGGGATTTCCCATTGGTGCTCACTTGCTTTAGCTGATTGCATTGCATGCCTATAAACTTCCCGATTTTGTCACTCTGACTCTTTGCCATCTTTGTTTATGTTTATGATCCTTTGGTAATCTTTCCACTGCCATGCACCTAAATACAAGCACTCAGAGTATTTTTTGCATATGATCGCAACAGTCGGGCATGGCAAAATTTTGTTCGGATTCGTGTACGTGCTCATAGATGGAGCTGCGGGAATTGGGGGATAGCGGGCACTTTCCACCAAGTGCTCTCTCAGAATCCTTACGGAAGACTGCGTCACTGTATTCTGGTTTTTTCTTTAAAGGCGTGGTGCATTGCTGCTGGCCTCTTTTCTTTGTTTGTATATATTTTTTTCCTTTCCACACGTAGCTGGGGCAGTCTGAAAATGTGCTAGGTACGGCATGTTTCTTCTGAGCAAAATTATTTCTGAGGTGTGTGAACCACATTACTGCTGTAGAAAGCCTCCCAGGTTTCGGTTACCGGATGTGGCTTCAAGTGCCTTTCGCAGACGCGATCGGTACACTGCATCATCAGATTTTTGTGTGGTGTGTTATTCCTCAATACCCGAAGGGTCTCTTCTTCTATTCCTGCGGAAAACAATAAGAGCTTCTCACCACCCGACTTGTACCCTGTCGTGCAACTTGGGTAGAAACACTTCTTTCCAAATGCTCCCTGGGTCCACGCACCTCACAAAAGTTCACAGGATGAAAGAAAACTGTCAAAAAGTATAAATAGATTTACAAAACACGAATAAGGACATCTCGACATGAAACAAGGGGTCGAGGACTGAGTGAAGTCGTGCTCTGCAGTTTAACACAGGTTCTTCTAGCCCTCACATGTTTATTGCCCCAGGTGACTTTCTCTTGAGTCATTAACACAGCTTACTGAATTGCCTTTGTTGCACACGTTTCGTTGATTACTGCGATATTGCCCAGGTGGCTGATGGCAGTAAATTTCACCAATTTTTTAAAAAGGATAATGCTTGTAGTTTTCAGGAAGTGATGCCAACAACTTCATGTTAATGTGGCACGTGAGTGATAACTCGTCGTTTTTGCCAGTTTCAGCTACCTGTCATTTTGGCTTCAATGACACACATTAAAACTTTAGTAGAAATGCAGCACACAGAGTTTTGTCAATCAATATGCCATCACGATGGCAGGTCGATCTTGCAAGGTTATTTCATGCAGGTTGCCACTTGAGTATTTAATGAATTAGTTGGTGTGACACATTGCAGGTGCAGCTGTTCTAAACCTTGTGTATGCTATAACAGGGACTGATAGAATACATCGCACAATCGGTGGTTTTCACTAGCAATGAGTTTAGGTACACAAAACATGGCCCATTGCTTCTTAGCAGCATTTTACAGGAGTTTTTCTGGTCCTGCATGTCACATTAGTGTGGAAGGCTGACCATGGACCTGTGTGAAGTGCACAGAATCTTCTCATTAGGTACATTAGACTACACAGCTTGCATAGACATTTAAATTTCGTTAAATGGCCCTTAATGGGATTCCTTTTAACATTTGATGTACCTTGTATTGTTTCAGAGATATGTTCTCTGGCAATGTTTCTCCTACATTGTTCACAAGTCAGTGTATTTGGCATGATGTGGGGACTACTGCTGAGCACTTTTTCAAAAATGATACAAGTTTAAATGGTTTTTATCAAAACCCTGGACGTCTTCGCTATTTAGGGTTCATTTTCCTCTCTATTTCTTTCCCCCATACTTGAACTATTACTAATAGACTCAGATAATTGTTGCCAGCTATCTCTTCCACTTTATCTCACACTAGGGATGTTTCATCACATTCACGTTTTCTTGTTTCTAGTCTGCAGACCTATCTTTTGATCTGCCGTTTGTGCATTCAACCATTGTATGTCCACTGGAAGGCATTTGGGCCCCCTGAAGTCCCACGCTGCCCTGTACAACTATCTTTAGATGATAAGAATTGCAAGTTGCTGTGTGGGAAGGCACCGAGAGATGGCTTACATAATTAGTTAGGGCCACCATTGGGTTTAGTCGTAAGGTGTGCATATTAGTTGAATTCGCGGCCCTAATTATGTCGAGGCTGATTTGAGCAGCGGAGCTATCGAGACGTTTTATTAGGCTTGTTCGAAAAGTGAATATTAGGTTCAAAGCCAAATCGACGTGAATAGTGATTTAGAAAATTGGGCATATTTATCATGAAATAACCTGCACAATATTTTTTTTCAGTATTTAATTAAGGGCTCTATGCAAGTGCCCTTTTATTTCGTTTAAAGGAAATTAAAACAACTGCTGGCAGTAACAGGATTTGACTTTCAGTAGGATGCGAATGATAACATGTAAAATACATAACATTATAAAATTTATTAAACTTTGGGTATATAAGCTGTCATAACAAGCTTTTTAGCTTAAACAATGGTGAATTAATTTTCGAGTATCATTGCACTGCAATACTTTTTCAAGAAGCCATGGAATGGACTCGCTAAAGAAGCTTGCTGCCTCATGAATTCGTCGCAAATATTTTTATAATCTGTTCAGTACAAGCGAAGTTGCAAATATTTGTAGCACGCTGCAGTTGTATTGTCTCTTCTCTCGTCCTGGTGAAAGCGGTGGAAGCAAAGCAGGGAGGAATGACCTGGGGAAAGAAAATACCTCAAGCGCGCCTCGTGACCTTGAGCACTTTCTCTTTCCCTTTCTTTTTTCTTCGAATACGCGGCTTTTTAGTGCGCGTGGACAAGTGGCGGCCTCCTGCGGCGGTCCCAGTAATGGCCGAGCTCGTCATGCTCAAATCGGCGTTTTCTGACCATGCTCAAAATGTGTTGCGGGATCCCTTTGAATGTGAAGTAAGGCTTCACGGCAGAGCGGGTTTTTCCTGGATAAGTGCTTTCGCGGCTTGGCATCTCTACACTGCAGTGAAACCACCTTTACAGGCGGTAACATGTAGATTAGTATACATCTAATCGTTCATTGCGCACATTTCGAAATTTTCAATAATTTAAATTCGAAGCGAATTCGACTACTCTACTATTCGTTCGGAAGCATTTGAATATTCGCACAAGCCTACATTTTATCCTTCCTTATCCGACAGCCTTGTGTGTTTACTATGTTTCCTATGGCTATTCTTGGCAGTCTTAAAAATGGATTTGAGCAGTTTTCGGCATAGTGAACACGGTTTTACAATCAAAAAGCATGTCAAAAGAATTCTTGTGTACCATAATATAGGAGCACTGACAAAATTCTGAAGTCGAGATAACGAGCGAGACAGATATCTAGAGTAAGACACGTCTACGAAATACCAATGGCAAATATAGTCTAGAAGTTCATGTTAAAAATAATCTTTGACGTTCATGCCGCTCGACTGAGCGAGAGGCGGAGCCCACACCACCGTGGTGGAAGTGTAAACAAATCTACGTCACGAGTTTGTGTTGACTGGTTGGTGGCACACGCGTTGCGCTTGCGCTACCTGCGATTTGCTCCTCCTTTCCTGCGGCTTTGCTTGTGCTGGCTGTCGGAGCGGCGCACGCTCGCCCCCACGTCACAGTTTTGCGCGGTCACGTGGCCAGCTGTGTTTATCTTGCTACTGCAACTGTCTTGCCCAGCTTGACGCTTTTTGGAGGTGATACTGCAACTGAGCGCTCAAAAAATAATAATAAACATCCCTACCTAAATAACCGTCGCGCACTCGTGCAAACGAGGTTTCCAGTCGTGATAAGTGGGCCATAAGCTACCTTACCCCAAAAAATGGGGGGAGGGGGGCGTTAAGGAGCATTGACTTTTTCTGTCAGTGCTCCTTAAGACATGTACTTGAATGCTTAGCATCTCCCTTTTTGTGTATTTATCTTTGTGCACATTTCTGATTTCTGTGTTTTTTGGTTACAGTGATTTACATGCCAGTGTTTCTGTGATCAACAGATTGCGACATGCGACACTGAAGCAGACTGTTGGACTTTCAAACGGCTGTGAACGTATTTATTAGCCATACACCAAAGCAAGGCTACTTGCAGTTTAAACGGACGTGACATACCGCTCATGTAAGTCGACATGCATTCCAAGAACATACACGTAGATATACACGGTCCTGTGTTAGTCACCAGTGATGAAGCGCCAGTTTAATTATAACACTGTAAGCCGATCAAGGTGGTATGCTAAGTGTCTCTCATAATCAGATCTGTACTTCGAAACATCAAACCACAGATATTAAGTTGGTACGTTTTCTTCAAAAAAAAAACTGCAAAACTACACTTAGACCAAGGGAAAGTCCCACACTTCATTGGTTTTTTGAGAAGATTAATCTCAACTGGCTAAACGAGAAGTCAACAATCATGGCATAGTGCCAATAGCACCTTTGTGCAAGGAAACTGCTTTTTTTTTTCTCACGGTACACCAATAATTTTCACAAGCAAGTCCTTGACCACTACTGTTCTAATCTTCCGTTGTGAAGTGTGGTATTCTTTTCTTATTGCACTTGTTTTGTTCCTCATCAGATTGTTTTGAACGTTTAAACCTAATTTCTTAGCATGTATGTGTCCGTTCCTTGAACTTCTTTTTACAGATAAACGGCAGACGCTTGTTTTCTGCTGCTAAAACTAGCTGTATCGTGCAGGGAGACAGCTGCAAGATTTTAGACGTTGATGTTCTAAACTGCTATTTTGATTTTATATTTCGAAAAGTAGACGACGTGGTGGTCTGACTGCGTTCTGGTTCTCCGCGGCTATTTTGTAATATATTATTTTACAGGAGTTCGTTTCTATGCCTCATTTCACCGGCGCATATGCGTCCGTGTTTTCCTTTATGCAAATTTTAACAATAGGCTTCCTTTGTTATTGTTCCCGTGTTTCCTTTTTCATCGCGCCACGTGTGAAACGCGCAAGGTTGGAAAACAAGCGCCGTTGTGCGTTGTTCTGCGTGTCAAAGGCAGCGTTTATGTAATTGTTTCGGCGCATTGACTTCTGAAACGTGCTAATTTAGTCGCATGGTTGAACGGTGTTGTTTGGGATGTGACGATGGCGTGGTTAGATATAATTTTTAAGTCTTCTGCGTGCCTTTAGGCACTTCTTTTCTTTCCCCGGATTCCTCGCTACAGTTCTGCTACATTAGCTGTGTTAAATTTCACCGCTTCATTGTGATCAAACAGGGCCGTAACGTAAGTACATTGCACCCACTAATGGATCGGCGGTTCTTCTCGTGTCACTAAAACAAGGCTACTGCGATGTACGGGCCTCCGAAAGTGTAGGCACCTCGTGCCTGTCTCGGAGGCCGCGCTCTTCTTGGTTTAGTTTCTCTCCTTTCGCGCAGGTGGCGCTACGGGTATCGCGAGCGGCTCGACGCCCGTCGGCGTGGGGACTTCCACAACCGGTCGTATCGGGGCGCCTGCGCGCCGGTTTCGCATGTTTCCTTTGTGACTGTAGTGCGTCTCAGCGCTTTTTTTTTTTTCAATGACGAAGCTCTAAGTCAGGTCACGTGTGCGAGGCGCGAGATACCGCGATAGCCATCCTCCAGGTTGCGTTTTGTGTTAGTTGGTAGAGGTTTGTGAACTTCGTGATTCATCGCACCATGTTTATTATTCATGTCGAGGTATGAAGTAGACACGAGGAAAAAAAAAAACGAAGTCAGTTATCTGCGCTACTTTCCAGCTCCCGTGCTAACTCCCTGTTTCGTGTCTCTTGGTGTTTGCGTAACCTGTAATGCTTTTTTTGTTTACTTTTTAATGTAATGTACGCGAAATTAAAAAAAAAGTAAAAGTATCGTTGTCGTTTTCGCAATTTTATCCTTCAAAGTGAAACCATCGTCGTGAAATTGATGGCAGAGTTCTCGAAACATAATTTGTCAGTCAAATTTGATATAACATTTTATTTTGATGTTCGCATAACGTCGTACTGATCTGGTGCGGGAATTAGAGCGTTTTGGTTTATTTACCAACTTATTCGCGTATGTGTATTGATACGCATAATATCAAGGCTGATCAGTATGCGGATGGACCACTAGTGTCATATCGCGTCGCAGACACTAACCATGCAAAGACACAGCAACTACTGCAGTAACGAACTCGTCTGTACTTTACTGCTGGCTGTGAGTATGTGATTATGTTGCCTTTTGAAGTGTTATTAAAAATAAAAAAACACTGTTCCTACAAGAGAAAAAATTGTTTGTATAAATGCGGGCATGCAAAGATCCTCAATACGTTGCTGCCATCGTCTGGTACGTCGGTGTTACGAATAAAATGTCACCTTTTGCGGCGTGACATCGGAATGCTCCCCAGAATCTTTCCTTGACCTATGGGTTTCATATCTAAAACCGGCAGTAGCGCGGTATATCTCTGCTAGAAATTAGCAGCCTTAAACACGCAAAAAGCTCGACGTTGCGGAAATTGACGAACTCTATTCGCTGGTGCATCTCTCCTACTCAAGTTATTTGTGTTGAAGAAAACTTCACCGTGCAGCCTTAGGTTTTCACTGACTCGTGTTCACGCATTGCCAATGCACACTTGTCAAAACTGGACTCGGCCTTGAAATGGTTTGGTTTGAATAGCCGCGAGAGTGTACAAGGAGTTTTTATCGCTTCGAGTGTGTCACCTAATCCGCGGCCGATAAGAGATGTGGCGTTATTCCAGACCTGTTCCTAATGACGTCGTCTAGTCCGCTTCGTTTTATCTTCGTCGCCCTTGCGTAATTCGGACCCCTCACTGTCATCCTGTGCAGGTCGCCACGTCCTTTGCTTGATTACTGGATTAGCGGCAAAAACGCATGGCCGTTGGGCTATGTTGGGATAACAACTTGTTGCTCATCCCGGACAAACTGAGCAATTCTGGCCAGCCGGTCACCTTGGCACGAGCACGTGCGAGGCTGCTGCCCTCGTGGGTCTGTCCGCCGCTTTCGTGTTCCCCTTAGGTCGGATTGACGCGCGCAGCTCTGACGTGTCGTAATCCGAAAGTGAATGGCTCGCGATTAACACAGCTGCCCTAATCCCCCTCCCCCGTGCCCTCCTGATTGCAGCTGGAGGGAGGTGTTTTACCGAGAACATATAACCGATATTTAGGTGTGTTGGAAGGCCTTGGACAAGTGCCTCCCACCTTTCTTGGAAAAAAAAAAACAATCTGGTTACGGGCCTAGTTATCAGTGTGAACGCTTCACAACCTCCCACCCACACGTCTTGCCCGGCTGACGGACCAATGAGCGAGCGAGTGAGCCAGATTTCGCTTGGATGCGTCCTTGATTGTCGCCAGTTAAACAAAACACTACTAAAGAGCTTATGGAATGCGCTTGGGTAAACAACAAAAAAAGAGCTGATGGTCAGTTAACGTCTGCTTTCTCTCGCGTTTCCGTTAAACAAAAATGCGTAAGTGGTGCAGCGAAGATCAATAAGATAATCATTAGGCTTCACGGAAGACTATTGTAAAGGCAAAACAGCGGTAAACAAACGACGAGGGCTATGACACGACACAGGCGCTTGAGTCCTCATCTTTGTTTTAGCGCTGTTTTTCCTTCACAGTGATTAACCACGAAGTACAGCCCAAGTTTCTCTTCTAGTTTAGGGAAGACGTGCGTGCTTATGCGCCACTCCTTGTTGCCTTTATGCGGAGGTCACCGTGTTGTATCGCAATTAAGAGTTCTACCGACCCTCCCTCCACCAGTGCCGGCGGCGCGTCCCGGGGGGAGTGCGTGGCCAGTTCCGCCCTCCATCCCCGGATGGTCTTCGTAAAAACACGCTCCGGGGGGGGGCGCCAGCCCTCTTTCCGGTGCGTCGGCTCATTTCGGAGCCCAAAAGGGCGACGTCGTCGCCGTTCGAGCGGGCAGCCGCAGTGGCGCAGCCCCAAATCTCCTCAGGGGTTTGCCGGAACGGCCCAGCTGATAAGGGCCACTCGGTGGTCTTTTAAATTCCGCTCCGGACAGCCGGACCCGCGGAGGAAACTGGTTCGCCCACTTGGGTCTCTCGGACAACTGCTGCCGGCTGGCCCGAAGCCCGAATCGGGAGCAGCGCACGCCGATGCCCCCCCCCCCCTCCCTTGCGCAGGTCCGCCCGTTCCCAGATGGGCCGTCCGACGGCTGGACCGTCCAGCTTCCTGCTTACGCGGGGAAGGATGTAGAGACGGACGGCGTCGCAGTGGCGTGGACGCGCTTTCCTGCGTGCCAGAATTTTATTCAAATCACGCAGTCCGAAGTCCTCGCCGCTTTGTTTGCGTGCTACTTCAGAAGATTGGTGCGTCGCGGTATTCCGTCCAATACAGTGGTGGACCCAAAGGGGGGGGCAGGGTGCGATCGGTTAGCCCCCGTCCTAAAGCCTGTGTTAGCACCCCAACCCCCTGTATTTAGTGCAAGTAGTACACATTCTATCTTCAATTAGGACAAATGAGAGGGACCACCGTGAGCCCTAATTAACTGTACTTGTGCTGAGACGGAATTCTTGTGATGATAGTAACTTCTAAAACCAATATAATCAGGAGCACCCCCTCCCTCGCCAGTTTTGTTTCAAAGCGATAGCTCCCCTCCCCTTAAATCAGGGGCTAAATCCGCCCCTTGCGGTACTATTCGTCTGTGTAGTAGGCATGCTGGTACCGTAGATAGACAGCGGTGGTTGCGCATTTCGGGAACGCGTTGCGGTGAACGCTAGAGCTTGTCGCTCGGAAAGTGTCCAGCTAGCCAGTCCCTTCCTCGCCATTCAGAAGGCGTGCCTGGTATACTGGTGCAGCTTTAACTGAACCTTTTTTTTTTGCGCTTCACACGAGGCAGATTGTAATAGAACCTTGACGCCCCATTCCGTGCTTCATAAAAAAAATGCATGTCCCGTCGATTGATGCAGAGTTGTCGCCCCGATGATGGTCCAGTAGACAGGCGTCGCGTACTACTTCTTGCGTTTGCAGGACACGCAGCATATACTTTGGACCACAGCCGGAAGCGGCAGCGTCCCCTTAGTCTGTTCAACCAGAGCCTGCTTCAACGTCCCTCGATGGAACGTTTTCTCGCTGCACAATGAGGCTCGAATCGAACGCTGCTCACAAGTGCTTGCGGGCCTTACTCGCGCGTCGAACGTGTGGATTCCACGCGGAGCGACGGTGAAAACCCGTCGAGTCTGTTCGTATCATTGCTGCACAATAAAGAAGAAACAGTTCAGTTCTCAGGTCCTCTCAACTGAACAGGTCAGCAGTTGTCTCATTAGTGCGGGCATTAAAAAAAATCTTAAATGTGTAGAGTCGGGCATTGCTCTATTTATCTGTGTTTTTTTTTTCTCCGAGTTTTTTTTTGTGTGTGTATGTGTGCTACGGGGGTTTAATGACCTGAACATCAGCTTTTTCTAATATATTATTTACATGGAGTCTTTTCAGGTTTAGAACGAAAGCAACATTTTTTTATATACTCTCTATTCTACAGTGGCTCGTGTCAATTGTAGTGTTTCGTTAACATAAATGTTTTAACGCGATAGCGTTAAAGAGCTCGTTTCGCAGAAATCCCGGTGTCGGCGTCTTTGGTGTGACCGAGAGATCGAGAACGATGCAAATAAAATGAGTGGATTATAAGGAAACCCTGGAGAAGGGTGGAAACCGAACAGGGGCTGTTGGGGTTCGTGTGGGGATCGAACCCGGGTCGTTTGCGTGGCAAGTGGATGTTCCACCACGCGGCCAGGCCTCTGCTTGTGAAAGCTCTGTAAAGAACTTCCTCTGCTTGGGAATGCAGTGAAAGTAGCCCTCATACTTGCTGTATACACAGGCGTCCTGTATACATGCTTCACAATACAACATGAATTATTGCAGTAATAATGCATGGTTAAGCGTCCCTTGCTATCAGGCGTCAGAATATGTATTCATCGCAATGGCTCATTGGTTGAAAGCCGTTACCCCCACTACAAAAAGCACGCACGCTACTGCGCCCTACCCCTAAAGCCACCCACGTAGGGGGTGCATAGCAAATTCGAAAAGGTTTCATGCACTAAGTGTTTCAAGTACGCACTACGAACAGAATGTGGCTATCGCGTTCAACTCTTAAAGATGAACGTTTAGGATCCCCTCATTTTCTCTCTTCTGAGGTCTAGCCAAGTGCAGATATGCAAACCATCTCTTGTTTTCTTTGGATTATCCCCGTCACAAGTCATATTTTATCAACAGGAACACACACACACACACACATGTTGATTTGTGGTAAGTCTCGTTGGGTATAATAACCCCTTCAAGCGCGAATTATGATGCGGTGTCGGGAAATTTCAAATTTCACACAACATAGTTCTGAGGCACTCGCATTTCAAGAAAAAAAAATAATAGGATTTACGTTGTTTTGGCGAGCTTTGCTAATTAATCTTTCTTAGCATATATCTGAATATGTAATTATTCTGCAGCTGGTCATGTTATTTTAACATGAAAAGAAGTTGGTCTTAGGCCCGAAATGCACGCCCTCTTTATTTTGGGCAAAGAAAGATGATACTTCTGAAATTGGTGGAGTTACCCGCCAAACATTGCAGATCCTTCATCAAAGTGGTTAGCTTCAGTTATATGCAGCCCATTGGGGTCAAGTCAAGATGCGTTAAATGCAGAAGATTCAATTGATCGTACGCACAATGTTTCTTGACATTTCAACTATTTCGAGAAAATTGCGAAAAAATGTGGACTCTGCGTTTCAAAGAGATTAAATAACTGTTTGGGTTTAACGTTCCAAGACCACCGCATGATTATGAGAGACTCCCTGGTGGAGGGCTTCACAAATATCGACCACCTGGGGTTCTTTGACGTGCGCTATAAATCTAAGCACATGGCCCTCGGGCTTTTTCGCTGTCATCGAAAATGCGGCAGCCGTGGCCGGGATTCGATCCCGCTGTCACAGAACGAGCGCTAAAAAAGAGCGCGCCGCCAAATCCTTGCGACAACGGGCGGCAGTAGACGCGGCGCAATATTCGTAGACGCGGCGCAATATGATGGCCAGAGAGACCGATTCACGGTAGTGGCAATCAACCACAAAGTAGTAGTAAACAACTTTATTAAGGCAGCTGACGGTTTCCTAAGTGGCGAGGGCTGTCAGGCCATGCCTGGTCGCCACCTCGTCAGCGCGTTTGATGGCCCGGAGCTGGGTGTCCAGGCTTGTGGTCGTGAGGATTCTCTCCCAGGCCTCACTTGAAGGTGACTGTCCTAGGAGGTTTGGTGGGGGAGGGTCCTTGCTGCATCCCCAGATGATGTGATCCAAGGTTGCGGTCTGGGTCTTGCAAAGGGTGCACGTAGATGTGAATAAGGCAGGGTATATGTGCCTGTATATGTACGGGGAAGGGAATGAGTTCGTTTGAAGCCGCCGCCAAGTGATTTGTTGAGCTTTGTTTAGTTCCGGGTGCGGGGGTGGTCTGGTTTGCCTTGATAGCTTGTAGTACTGTGTGATGTCGTGAAAGGTGATGAGTGCTTCAGTTGCTTCGATATCGTGGTCCGAAGTCTGGCCCACCGCTCGGCATACGAGTCCTCGAGCTTGTCTGTGGGCGGCTTCGTTACCCGGGTTTCCTGCGTGCGCTGGGACCCAGATGAGTTGGATTAAACGAGGATCGTCATCGTCGGTGCTGCTGGCAGTAGTGTCGCCTGAGGCGTTGCGTGCCGCTCGGGGCAGAGGACGGAGGATGCGCGCCGTGGTTGGGGAAACAGTGCCCCGGGCAAATCGGATGATAGCAGATTTGGAGTCACTGATAATTGTTTCAAAACCGGCCATTGCGGCGAGTGCTATGGCAGCTTCTTCGGCCTCGGTTGGGTCTTGTGTGCGTATGGAGCCGGCGCACCTCGTGGTAGGCTCTATATCGACTGGGGTACGTTTCGACGAGACGTTGATTGCAAAGGCTTGTTTGGGGGTTGGGTAGCTTGCCGCGTCGACGTGAGCCACTTTTGTGTTCGTACCATAGGTATTGTGAAGGTTTCTGGCGCGGGCTGATCGTCTACCGTCATGAATGCCGGCCAGCATGTTTTTCGGCAACGGCTGCACAATGAAGCGCTGTCTGAGGAGAGGCGGTAGCGAGATCAAGTCTTGTCCGCTTGGTGACGAGGGAATTCCGATACGTTGAAGTATCCATCTTCCGGTTTTACTACCACGCAATCGTTCAATTTGTGCAGTTCGGTGAGCCTCGATAAGTTCATCTATTGTATTGTGAATTCCAAGGCTGAGGAGGTGCATGGTCGATGTGGTGCGGGAGAGGCCCAAAGCGATCTTGTGGACTGTGCGAATAAGTCTGTCTACTTTTTCTTTTTCAGCCTGGAGGAGTCGTAGGTACGGTAAGGCATAAGTTATTCTTGTGGTTACGAAGGCGTTTAACAGCTGGAGAAGTTCCTTTTCTTTCATGCCGTGTTTCCGCGCAGAGATTCTTCCTAACAGACGGGCAGTCTGAGTGACGGTGACCGCAAGCCTCTCTAGTGCGACGGTATTGCCCCTGCCGGCTTGTACGTAAAGGCCGAGTACCCGCATGTGCTGCACTATCGGTATTTCGGATCCGGCCATTCTGAGAGTGATGGTTGGTAGTGGCGGGTGTTTAACCTTACGGTAGTCAGGAGGACGAAGAAGGAGGAGTTCAGATTTCTCCACTGAGCATTCGAGACCTGCACACGCGACGTATCCGGCCACTGTGTCCACGGCACGTTGCAGTGCCTCCTCGATCTGTCCGTCGGAGCCAGTAGTGGTCCATACCGTCACGTCGTCCGCGTATAGGGTGTGTCGGATATTGGGTATGCAGTCTAGTAACTGTGGGAGTTGGCTCATTACAAGGTTGAAGAGGAAAGGTGAAAGAACAGCTCCCTGTGGCGTGCCTTTGTTGGATAGGGCAAGTCTCTTCGTGGCGTTGCTGTCAATCAGGGAAAGTTCCACAGTACGGCCTTGTAGGAAAGAGCACACGTAGTTGTAAATACGTTCCCCAGGGTTTGTTGAAGCCAAGTGCTGGGCTATCGCTTCATGTGTCACGTTATCGAACGCCTTGCGTAGGTCTATGCCTAGCATTGCTCGCGTGCCCGCACGTACGGGGTCTTTCAACAAATCGTGGTAGATTTGTACGAGGGCGTCTTGAGTAGATAAGTGGGCGCGAAAACCGAGCATGGTTGGAGGGAAAAGGTCTTGCTCTTCTGCAAGTGTTTCTAGCCGAGCCAAGACCACGTGCTCAAATAGTTTGCCAAGGCATGAAGTTAACGAGATGGGGCGAAGATTTGATAAGTCTGCCTTTTTTCCGGGCTTTGGTATAAACACTATTTTCGCGTGCTTCCATTCTTCTGGTATATTTCCGGCATGCCAGCAGTCATTGAAATATTCAGTAAGGGCAGTTACTGACCTTGCGTCTAGGTTGCGGATTGTTTTGTTCGAGACGCCGTCTGGACCTGGTGCCGAAGTTGTGCGAAGCTTTAGAATGGCTGCATACACTTCGGCTTCTGTGATGTCGGCATCAAGAGTTGGATTTGGTTTACCTTCATAGGGTGGTAGCGGTGTCGCTGGTTGATGGGCTTGGTTGATGTATTTGTCCGCCAGTTCAATTAGTAGATCTTCGTCTGATCCGGGGTGTTGGTGGACAAGTCGCTTAAGTCTGTGCCGTGCGGCTGTTTTCGAGTCGTCGGGATCCAGTAAGTGGCGTAACAGGTGCCACGTCTGCTTGTTGCCTAGCTGTCCGTTGAGTCCGCTGCACAGCTGGCCCCATTGTTGGCGGGCGAGGTAGGTACTGTGTCGCTCAATTTCTTCAGAGAGGGCCTGTATGCGGCGACGCAATTTCTTATTGTAGCGCTGCTTCTGCCATCTGCGCAGCAGGCTTGCGTGTGCGTCCCACATGTGGAGAAGACGAGAGTCTGTGGCAGGCGTTTCCTCTGCTGCTTTACTTTCGCGCGTTGTGCGTCGCACGTGGTCGTTTAGGGAGGCTGTCCATTCCTTGAGGTTTGTTATGCGTTCTGGGGCTTCACTTTCACGGACGTCTCTAAATTTTGGCCACTCCGTGATTTGAGCGAGGGCTTTGTGTACTCTCTTGCCAGCGGACGTCTGTACCTGGATGGCAATGATGTAGTGGTCACTACCAGCGAGTTGACAGGTGTTCTCCCATCTGGCCTGCGCAATATTCTTGCAGTATGTGAGATCGGGTGACGTGTCCCTACACACGCTGTTTCCTATGCGGGTTGGTGACTGCTGCAGGTCATTTAGTAGAGTGAGCCGGAGGTCCTGACCGAGTTGCCATAGCTTCTTGCCTCGTTTGTTCGCCTGCAGGTAGCCCCAGTCAGGGTGCCTGGCGTTGAAATCGCCCAGTATAAGCAGTTGTGCGCCTCGAGAAAGCGATGTGGTTTTCTGGAAGAGCAGGTTGAAGTCGTCGGCGCGTGCCCGGGGTGCGCAATATACGTTGAGGATGAAGACTGATTGGTGCGAGCGTTTTCGCGGAAGAATTTCAACGACCGTGTGTGGAATGTCCGAGAATTCTAAGTCGTGTTGTTTCGCCGTGAGGCTCTTGTGGACGAGCGTGCCTGTACTTGGGGCTTCTTGGTTGTGCGAGTCGGTGAATTGTTGGAAAGCGATGTAACCAGGGAGTGAGACAGAAGCCATTGTTTCTTGTAGTGCGATGACGTCTGGAGGCGTTTGGCAATTGGGCAGTTGTGTTTCTTGTACGAGTAGCTGCAGGTGGGCTTTCTTTTTACGAAAGCCCCTGCAGTTCCACTGCCATATAGTCAAGTGGGTGCTGGCCATGATGCATCAGCTGGAGCATTACTTGAGGCCGTCGTGGGTTCGCTGTGCTGGGTGGAAGAGTGAGAGGTCACTCGGTTGCGTGTGATAGCTGGTGCTCTGGCCATGCTTTGTTTGATTACTGCAAAACTGGTGTCTGTGGCAGTTCTGAGTGCTTCTAATCCGGCAACGGTGTTGTTTACGGTGGCTTCCATGTTTGAGAACCGTGTCTCTATGTTCGTTAGGCGTGAGTCTACGGTTGCGAAGGCTTCTGTTACGGCGGCACGAACGGCGTTGACGACCGTGGTTTGGACTGTCGTGCGGAGGGCTTCAGCAACGGATGCGTTGACCATTTCAATAATTCGCGCCGTCATGTCCTCTTCGGATTGCAGCGTTTCCGTGGAAGTCGTTGCTTTGCGTTTGGCTGCTGCGGCTGGTTGGGGCTGTTGAGTTGAATTATGCACGGACTGGCTGGCCTTTGCCAGTTTACTTTCTAGGGAGCGGTTCTGCGCAAGGAGCACTTCGATCTGAGCTTGTTGCGTCGCCATTTGGGATTTTAACGCATTGATTGTTTGCGTAAGTTCCTTGACGAGCGGGTCATGCGTTGAGGCGCACGATTTCGATGGCTGCGGGGGAGATGATGGCAGCGGAGACGCTGCGCTTTGCGCCCATGCCACACTAGGGTTGCTTGGTGGTGCTTTGGATATATCAGCATGTGGGATGCGACTTGATGATCGGGTTCTTGATTTGGACCTAGAGTGGGAGGCTGCTTGACCCTGGCGAGATCGTGACTTCGATCGGCTGTCGCGTTTCGTCGGCGTTTGTGATGTCCCGAAACTGGGGTAGTTACGCTCGTCCAAGGCAGGCGGGCTATCGTCATTTGAGGTTTGCTGCGTCGCTGGTGACTCGGTTTGTAGCGTCTTTCCTGCTTGTGCTGCGTTAAGTGGTTCAGACTTTTTGGCGAAGCGGTACTCGCATCTTGAGCTGTTCGTCATGTGTCCTCCTTGACAGACGATACAGCGTGCTTGGCATGTTGGTGGCGTTCCTTGCGGCGGTGGCTCGTGGTCTTCTCCGCAACGCGGGCAGCGTCGGCGCCTAGGTTGAGGGCACACATCGGAGCGGTGCCCGGTCTTCCGGCAGTTGAAGCATGCGTCTACTTTGGGATGGAAAGGGTATACTCGAATGAGACCTCCACGGTGTAGAAGCCATCTAGGTAGGTGGTCCCCGAGCAGCGTTATAAGTAAATTCTTCGTTTTTCCCATGCGTCTGCCACCTACTATTTGGTAGTCAGGGTTGCTGTCTTGAAGGTCCTTCAGCGTCTCATCATCGGTGGGGAACGTGTGGGCGTAGAAAGAAATGCCTCGTATCGCGTCGTCTGGTGGCGGGGCGTACATGTGTAGCTCAATCTGCCGGTCTTCTCCGAGGAGGATTGATGTGATGCGTTGGTACGCGATTGCTCGGTCGGTGGTTGCCACACTAACGGTGAAAGTGTTATTCCTTGGGTGTATGCGTAGTTGATCACGCTTGGCTGGGTCCAGGTCACACAGAGATGCCGCTTTAAGCAGTGCTCTCTGCAAGTCTCCGGGTGATGTGCGCGTGAGGTCAATGGGTGTCTTGGGGCGTCCCACGATGTGGTACGTGTGCGACGGCAGTCTTGGCAAGGGATGGCGTTTCAGTTCCGGCGGCGGCCGGGGGGTTGGTGGAGTTTTGGGGGCTTTGCTTACTTGCGCGTCGTTCATTTGGGCTTGTTGCTTAAGTGCCTGGTGACGTTTCGCCTGGGCTCGGAAACCTTGAGGTGGTGTCCAGGAATCGTCTGACCATTCTTCGAGAGAGATTTCGACGCCGTCGACCTCGATTTCCATGTCGGCTAGTGTCCCAGCGGCCGCGACAGCGGCGTCCGGTGTAGCGTCGCTAGGCTTAGGCGTCCAGTGGCGGATCTTGCCGGCGTGGCGTGAAAAGATGAAAAGCTTACTTGAAAATTGTGACCAATATCGGTCGGAAAGTTGTATCCTCGGGACCGGTATGATTTGCAGAAACCATTCGTACAAGAAATCTTGAGCTAAGGCACGTCTTCCTACTGAAACATCGGAAAACTCCGGAGCTCGGTGCAGACGCGTCCGATCGCGTGCAGCGCTCCGTCTCCGGACCTCAACCACAAAGGAATTACAATTAATGCGGCGTCGGTATGCGCCAGAACTGCCAATGCAGCTGAGCAGGTTGCCATCGCCTTGGCTCTTTTAGATCAGCGTAATGAACACATATTTAGCGATTCTAGAGCTGCCATTCGTGCCTTCAGTGTTGGAGCTGTGTGCAAAGAGGCCAAAAACATACTCGGTGATAAGTTGCTTACAACCCATACCATTACATGGTTCCCAGCTCATATGGGAAACATGGACGGAGGGATCATAAATCTCAATGAGTTGGCCCACTCCAGGGCGCGAGGGTTAGCTGTCCGCGGCCATGGAGGACCTTTGGGTCGAACTGGAGATTTCGTAAACAGGGATCCGCCAACTACATATAATGAAATAACCCAACATTTCGCTATGGATAGGAGAATCTTTCCACCTCCACATGCGAAGCTAAATAGAGCGCAGGCGCTTACATTGCGATTACTTCAAACAGAAACGTACCCTAACCCTGCCTTTCTTCACAAGCTTTATCCTGATGTTTATTTAACCAACTCGTGTACAAAATGTGGCGGTTTAGCCACCTTACACCACATGCTCTGGGAGTGCCCTTCGGTACGTGGCACCGATACAGCATCGTCCAGAAAGTGGGACTCCGCTCTCCGGAGTCCAGACATAACATCGCAACTTTGGGCTGTCCAGAGGGCCCACGATGCGGCGCTAGGGCTCGGCCTTACTGTCCCATCGTGGGAGCGGCCCGCCGTGTGCTAGGGCGCACGCCTTCGGACTTGTCAATAAAGTTTTTCCAAACCAAACCAAACGGGCGGCAGAAACGCCGCGAGGTAAAAAGAAAAAAAAAAGTGAAAGCAAACATCCAAGGCTCCCGGGCGCGCGCTCTCCCCGCAGAAGCACGGCTTCGCAGACGAACCTCCTCACCCCACAGCGGCGGCCGGGCAAGCGCTAGAAATATCCAGAACGAACGGGGCGGGGTCAGACCGAGTGAATCACCCTCAGGAGAGGGCAGTCGAACCGTCTCGTGCCTCTCCCCAGCCTTCGCTGCGCGTCGCGCCGACGAAATGAGGAGAACATTCTGGAAGGTGGCGCGGAACGTATTTAATCGAGCAGCCGAGACGAGAAATCAGGAGGAGACGGAAGTGAGCGCCAGAGCGCGTAGGAATACCGCCGTGTAGTCGGCGAAGTTTTTGGTCCGGAGGGACGGCTCGAGCTACAGGCAAGAGCGTGGGTTTACCGCTATCGAGCGAAGACGCGGGCAACAGCTGCGTGTGTGAAGCCGACGGATTTCCGGCGAAGAAGTTTGAAGCTTGGAGAGTGGCCTATTGAAGACGGGAGTTTTCCTGGAAGAGAAACTCCGGCGAGGTTTCCTGGAAGAGAAACTTCAGAGGGCTGCGGAACGACAACAACGTTGGACTTTGAGTGAGTGACTCTCGGAAGAGTATCATCTAGACTCTGGTTCCAAGAACTTTGGACTGAATAGGTTTTCTATCTCTTTAGTCTTTAAGTGTCTTGGTTGTTCAATGCATGCGACTGCATTGTAGTGCGTATTGTTGTCCGTGTCCGTTGTATTAAGTGTGGCTGATTGTGTTGTGTAGTACGTTGATTGATTGGTGACATATTGTATGCAACTATTGTGGAGTGTGCATTTTTTGTTTTCGATCTGCCATTATTGAGAATATAATTTGTTTGTTTATCAACTCTCGGCTCTGACTTGTTCTTTGGGCCACGGCCGGCGTCCGCTGGCGCACCAAAAAGGACCACTTCAAAATTGTCCACGCCACGCTTTCGTGGTGCGGTTCGGGGGGCCGATACTTCGGCTCTTGGAATTAGCCCGGCGATTGCCTCCCTAATAAACGGGACAGGTGTGACACCCGCCACCTGCGGGTCACCAGCCGAGTGCCTTATCCACTAGACCACCGTGGCCGTCTTGTTGGTTCATCTGCATTGCTTGTTTACACTAAACCACGGGAATTTCCCGTGCTTACGAGGAATAAATTAAAAAAAATCATTTGGAAAGATGTTTGACCCCAGACATCTGCTTCAAGACTAACTTTCATTGCTCCGAAGCACACTCTTTTAAGCGCTCCAAAGGTGCTCTACAACGGCATTGTTTCTTCTCCCTGAGCTGCTCCAAAAGACTGAAACCCGCTTCCACCCTTGCAAGATGATGCCACGCGCCGTGGTTTCGTGGCTATCTCGCTACGCTGATAAAACACGGGGGCGCAGGTTTTACTGCTTTCTGCAGCGCTTTTAGATTCAGATTTTTGTGCACTGGGAAAACGGCAGGCCGTCGGAAGTCCCTAGGGGAGATTTACATTGACGGAGTTTAACAGAGTTCAGTTGTGATCGTGTGACGGGGGTATTAGGCACAGGACAGTCAAAGCGAAAGCTGGAGGAGTGCCATTTGTGGAACTCGTTGGAAAAACTCTTGGGGCTACTAATACAAGTACCCTTGCCAGGTACCTACTGCAATCATTGATTGGGTGGCTGATGATGATGAATAATGATGGCTGAGCTCTTTGTAATGGGTTGGAAGCACTCAATGACCCACTCGTAATGAATTCATATTGTGTGATGCCTAGTTTCCTAATTTCAGTTTAAGCTATTTCCCTCTGACTGGTTCTTGAGCGCAAGAACATTGCAGCCGCTTATAAGAAATCGAAACAATAGATGCGAGTTCTTGCAGAAAGCCTTCGTCTTCTGTGTTTTCTCTGTTCGCATTGTGCGCGCTGCTACACCTTCTAAATTGAAAGTTTTGCTCATTACTATTTGCATTTCAAGGGCAACTTGCACCCTTGACAACGCGGGGTCTTTCTTGGTGTCCTTCTACAGCCTCGCCGCCGCGCTGGCGAGTCCCTCTGTGTGAGCGTTGGTTCAAAACGAGGGACTCCTGACGTGCAATTTGGGCGCGCGTGCTGCACTCCCCAGTTGTGCGCGCCTGTCAGTCTTGTCAACTGCGCAAGGCGACGCTCCACCACCGCGGCAGCGCTCTCGGAAGAAGAGGAGGAACGGGCCCTTTTCCTTCGCTTTTCGTCCTCTTCCTCTCTGTCAGCCCAGAGTTCTTTTCCGCTGCCAACTTTTGTGCGTGACACCTTGTTAGTTCGAGAGAGCGATAAGGTGAGGGGGGGGGGGTATTGCGTTTTGTTTGCGCCGTAATTGTTTTTTATGTTCTTTTCCTATTTCTGTCTGTTTCTCGCCTCCTTGAACGTTCGCTTTGCGACGCTCTCTTTTGCGTAACGAACGCTAAGGCTGTCTCTGTTTTCGCGGGCGAGGCTGCAGAGAAGGTGAGCGTGGGTTTGAACCGTTTCCTGGCACGTTCTCTCTATTTGTCTCCTTTACACTGCTTTAGGCCCGTGTGCTCAGATTTGGGTGCACGTTATAAAGAACCCCAGGTGGTCGAAATTTCCGGAGCCCTCCACTACGGCGTCCCTCATAATCAAACGCTGGTTTTGAGACGTTACACCCCACATATCGTCATCATCACCTCATTTACTCAGTCATACATATATGCCGAGGGGGAGAGATGAGTTACCATTCGAGTTTCGCAGTGCGGTGTTATGAGCTCTTGATATAACCGCCGGCTATGTGTGACCGCCGTTTCCTTGAGGAGTGTGCGAGGCTGACAGGTCGGTATACGCAACCAACGGCATTGCGAAGAAGCGTGAAATTAACCACGCTCAAGGCTGCGGTTGTCCGCTTTTGCAGCCAAAATAAACGGTACGATCAGGGACGTGCATTGGAGGTCTTGCACTGTGCATAACGTCGATCGATTCGTTTAGCATTCGTCGTCGCAACGTGCGACATTTCGTGTCACTGTCGGTGGCATATTCATGGCCGTTGCCATCAGGTGGTGTCGCGTTTGTAGTATTGTCGGATAGCAGTGACAATCTTTAATGTTATTTTGCGATCGCTACAGTCTCGGTTAGCACTCGAGGCCGCTAAAAGTAGCGCTGCGTCGCGTCTCAATCAACTCCGTTCGTGGGCGTTACAGAGTGGTGGAGGTGCGGGGCACACGACGTCAACGTACCACGGAGTCACAACCGTTTCAACTTCGGAGCCTTCGCCTTGCCGATCTCTTACCGACGACTTCGACTATGCTCCATAACGAGGAACAAGACGCAGGGCCAGCTGCTACCGCAGCTAGACTGTAGACCCTCTACACACAGGTGCACATACTCAAACTATAATTGTAACATTATTATTATTGGCCCGCCATTTGTATGCGGTACGATGGCCGCGTTTTACCTAGGTAAACGGGCTGTAATTGTTTATCGTCGAACCATCATGCGAACGTCCATCTCTTGCAGGCACTTGTGGTGTCATTCTTAGGGGATAACAAAAGCCTTTCAGGTGCTCAGAGCATTGAAACAATGCGAGACAGCGGTACGGTTTGAAAAGCAAAGAGCGCTTACCTGTGTTTCTAACATTAGATGAAGAAATTGACAGGCCATGCAATGAGTAGGCTAGTTTACAGTTGGTCTATTAGAGATGTTGGTTACCAAGCGGAAGTAAACTCAGTTCAAAACTACAGGGAAACCTGTGTTGATTGAGGGCATTTGCAGGCAGTACGTTGTCGGCCGACGCATGGCTGTGGTGTGGTAACTGTGGATTGCTGAGAGAATGCCGCCATAGCTGCATTTAACATAAAAAAAGGGGGTGGAGATTGGAGGTGGTGGACGGTGGTGGTGTGTCCTGTTGTGTAATCGTAGAAATAGCGCGTGCAATTTGTTCGTGTAACTAAACTTGGAAATTCACTCTTGGGAGAGGCTGAGCAATGGGGTGACCCTCGACGATTGTATACGCGTTCGAAAAGTCAACAACTAACCCAGCGCGTCCGTATATAATGCAATATATCTCGTCCTCCACGCCCCAGTTAATCCGAGGTTGAAGCCGACAATCGACCTAAGCTGGCCGGCATCCCATCTTTATTCCGAGTCGTACGCTGTCGTGGCCGGCGTCTTGTAGGCCAGGGTGATACGGAACCAGCGCCCGTAGGGGTGGCCTCGTGTCGTCGCCTCCACGTACTGCCTGCGGACGTAGCTTATTTGCGGCGTTGCGCAAGTGCCCATGCCAATTCTTCCTGAAGCTACGTTTCTGTTCTTATCCGACCTGTGGTATTTCCTGTAGCTTGTGTCTACGGTTTTCCCTTGCGTCGAACATTTTTGTGTAAACGAGACCCCCTTTTCGCGTGCATCAGGCGGCTCACCTGGAATGCTCGAGGTTTCGTCAGCCGGGTAGGTGAGCCGCCAGTTCCGGGGAGGTCCGCGAGAGATGGACTGGTGTCCTTTCATGAAATAACGAATCATTATAAACTAGAGCGGAGGTTTTATCCGCCCCCGCACAAGCGGTTGACTAAGGCGCAGGGATGCGTCTGGAGAAAACTGCAGACGCGATCTTTTCCCAACCCTTACGTGTTGAACAAAATGTACCCGGAGGAGATTAAGCCGCAATGCAAATGGTGTCAGGCTGTGGCAACATATGATCACATAATTTGGGAATGTAGCATAGTGCCGCCGCCGGTGGATATTATGCGTGATCCCTCTCTTGAGCACTGGGAGGCCGTGTTGACCAGCTCAGACCCAGTCGTCCAGTTAAGGGTCGTGGAGTGGGCCACACAGGTCGCCGCCAACCTTGGGTTGATGGCCATCTAACACAGAATCATCCTCAGTTGCTTTCTGACGAAATAAAGTTTTTCCATCCATCCATCCATCAATGTCGGCGTCTTTCTCGTTATGATTTCTGCTTTCTTCTCTTGTTATAAACAATAGTCGTACTACAACAGTGTATAATATATTTGCCTCGTGCCTTTAAGTACCGTATTTTCTTGCATATAAGCCGGGCCCAAGTACCAAAAGACGTGCTTTAAAAATTGAGCTTGTGGGTTATATGTGTGGTCATGAGCATAGTTTTTTACGTATTTTCTTCAGAGCTTAAGTTGAAACGCTCGGTTATATTGAGGGGTGTGATATATTCGAGAAAATATGGTAGGCCCCCGTTCTATTTTAAATATCAAGTCTGCTCACGGATTGTTGAAACAGCGTTCCAGAAACATTTTTCTGTTTTTCTCGGGCCCATGAAACTCTTAGTTTGAAAGAAAATCCTGCTTTAGTGGTCTGCCTACCATTAACATATTTCGAACCTGCCGCCTTTGTGAACTGCCATGAGGTCCCGCCCCACACACCCGCGTTACTGCCCGACAGCCCGCGCAGCAGGCTTAGTGCCTCTAATGCACTGAAATGTACCTCTCTCTCTCTCGTGGATAGTTCGACTATAATTGACCTCAGAAAGGCACCCTCTTTACTCGGTACTTTCTTTGAGTTATGAGACGACGGTAGCACTCGTCCATCTTTCGTTCGTTTTTTGTTCCAAGTTTTTTTCTCTGATTCGGGGCGTGCAAAGCAAAACAGCACTTCCTCGTTGATTGCGTTGTACACTTCTTGAAAGCGTGCTAATCCTGTTCGCAGTGGTTACGCAAAGTTCACCTTAAGGTTGATGCGTCTGCCAGTGTTCTTTTTTTTCTTTTTCTTTCCTCGGTACAAAGCGAAAGAAATCGTATGAAGTTCCTGAGCAGGCTTTCTCTCTCCCTTCTTATGGAGATGCGCGCGTGTCCTTTCATGCCATATTTCATTTGCAGCTGGTTGTGCCAAGTACGGCGCTTTCACAGCGACGCATCAACATGTCGCGAAAGTTGAAAAAAAGCTTGGTAACCGACTGGATGGTTCCTAGGTCAATCATGTTATGCCAGTTGATAGGATATCGACAGACAACTTACATACAGTTGGTAAATTGTTCGGACCGTGGGCTCCAAATCAAAGACGTGCAAAGAGCGCTCTGCGTCATTAGTTTTATTGCGCACACGTTTAATTAACTATTTATAGTGTTTATGCTGCTTTCTCACGTAGTGTTGAGTCATTAATGAAAAATACCTCATATATGAAAATAACTAAACATAAAATGGGGGTGGCCCGCACCACGAAGAGGCACAACGGGCTTAAGTCAATCTGACATAAATAAAGTTGCGAGTCGGCATTCGTTCGTCAAATATGCAATAATGAATGGGTCGAACAGTCCCCCCCCGCCCCTGCACTCTCTTGACTCGCTTTTTCCGGAAATCAGATCCTTCGATGCTCCCTGGCAGCCAAAATTAGAGAGTGCTGCTAGCGTACGAGTAAGTGCGATAGTTGAATTCGTTTCGGCAAGCACTGGCGACGTTATACGGCGTCACAGAGTGTGCTTGAATGGGGGGGAAGACTGCACGTATAAGTATGGCCGTTTCCGGAAGCGTCTCACGGAATCCAGGTGTGTATTTCGGTCGACTCCGTCTCGGAAATCGAGGAATTGAGAAATAACAGCGAAGAAAAGAGGGAACGGAGAGGAGGGTGTTGTTTATCGCGGCCGCCTCGCGTCTTGCGCCAAGATAGTGGTGGGCCCTAAACATTTTCGCCGAGATTTGAGGAATGGCGGCGGCTGTATGGTCGCAACGCTGCGCTGGTCAGGCGAGAGAAGCGCCTACAAGAAAGGGAGAGAGGAGCGAGTTTCTCCTCCACCCCCTGAATCGGTGGAAATTTCCCCTACCGCAGCATTTTTTTATTATTTATGTTATTACTATCGTTGCTTTTTTTTTTCGCCGCTGTTTTCTTGCATATCGCGCACCTGTTTTTCGCTGCTTAAAGGGCTCACGCGAACCGCTTGCCGGAGTTTGTTTTTTTTCTCCTTTGTTCGTGCAGTATTTTCGGGCGACCAGGTGGCTTTCAGGGATTCATTGCGATTCGAGGAGTGCGCTCGCTCAGCTAGCCAGTTGGCCGGCCGGCCGCGCGGTGGCGGATAGGAAACGCAAATCGGACCGCCGAGATAGCGGCGCCGCCTCATAAGTATGCGCGACCGAGTTTATCGCCGAAAGCTTCGCTTTATTGGATCAGTGGGTATATATAAGTAAAGGGCGCTATATATTCGCCCGGCTTCTTTGTATTCATCGGCCATGATATTGACGTCAAACGGCGAAACGCCGGGAAGCATGATGAAAGGTTCGGGGACTTTAGTGTACCTCGCAGTACAGTGCCAGAAAAGGAGTAATCTCTCTCTGTGTGTGACTCGAATTTTATGCATGGAAGGACGAACTACCGTCCCTTCTACTTCTTCAGCCAGCGTGCGCTGTGAAGTGTGATCTCCTTGCATTCGCGACAAAGCAAAAAAAAAAAAGCGATTGCCAGAGCGAGTTGGCGACGCGTTTTCCTAGTCTGGTGGCGCTGTTGGCCTTGACTTCCTGCGGTGTAGTGTCGCATGTCGCCCTAGCTCGTTACAATATTGTCGCCAATGCGCACGTGTCGATCTGCGACGATTATGCACTTCCAGGATGCTTATAAATCGAGTCTCTCTCTCTCTTTATCGCCGAGCTTGTCGTGTCGCATTTCAGCCGTTCCCGTATGCTTGTTGGTGGCGTAGTAGCGATATGTAAAAAAGGTTTGCTGTTTACTGTATATACTCGGAGAATCGACCCAACGGTGGTGTCCACCACTGGCAGAAATGATCCAAGCCGCTGACCTCGGAGCACATTTCCTTATTATATGCGCCTGTCGCCCCGTTCCCGTGTCGTGCCCTGGCTTGTAAAGACCCGCAATTACACCGCGGAAGGCAAAACAACAGCAACACGGATCTCGCAGCGAGCTAGTTTAGACATGCGCGGTAATCGCTCTTGATTGTCTTGTCTAGCCACCTGCACGGCTTGTCGCACTCTCTGCGCTATTTATGCGGGATCCCGATACGCGTGTTTAGTAATTATTTCTCGCATACATAGCCTAGTGGCATCGCAGAGCAACCTACCTGCGTTACGATCAGGCCGTGTGTTCTTTTCAGAAGGTGCCACGTTGCGCCACTTCTCTTCCCCTTACCTGACTCGCTTAGCGTATTATGCGCCGCGTCCTTTCCTCCTCACCCTGTAGCGCCGAGTTACGGCGTGGCGTTAGCTCTCGGCGCGAGCCGGATGTAGTGACGCTAAACTCTACTTACAGAGCAGCGGCCTACATATGTTACTGAATCGGGACTTCCTCGGTGTGCGTGCGAAGATCTCATCGCGACGGCGCTGAACTACTGCTTTCACTCCGCTCAATGCGTCCTGTCCAGCGAGGAGTTGGTCCATCTTAAGGCGACTCTGTCGGAAGATGTCCCGAAACGCCAGATCTCCGCATACGTATCTGGGGGCTAAATGCCTGAAGGCGAAGTTAAGAATACCCAGTAACTACCGAGCCTGCTGTGGAGCGAGGGAGAACGGTCCACAGACGAAAGCAAAGTGAAATATTTCCAAGTGCTTCGTTCTTTGTTACCCGCTTGAACCAAATGGATGGGACACTGAAGTGAAGGAAAATATGGAGGGCATTATTTGTGGTTTCTTGAAGTACAGTGTTGTGTAGAGTTATGACTTGAATGGAGATGAATTGAAGTGCGTGGAAAAGCGCCCTTTCCGTTCGTGTGGTCCAAAGCCTGTGAATTGAGGGTTTTGTGATCTGCCAAACTTCGTCGAGTATTTCCGTGCCTGTAATTTCTGGGAGTGTTAACCAGCTCTTCTCATAGGGGACATCACAATCGCTAAAAAAAAAGAGGGGGAGGGGGCGTCAATCAACACGGCATTCTACTTTTAGCATTATTTTCTTCCTCCTTTTTTTTCTTTTTATTTTTTGACTTCTTGAACCAATTCCACTTGTCCATCCTATTGCGTATTTAGATTGGCAATCCATGGAAGGATGAAAGTGGCGGAAAAAAAATTTAACCTGTACAGCTGGTTTGGGACAGCGGTCTCAGCTACGGCGCTTTCGAAGGCGCGCTGTATTTTCGGTTCTATGGGTGTGGAAACTGGTGTCACCTTTTGGGGAGGAACGAGCTGCGTGGGTCCCTGTTAGCAAGAAATAATAAAGTCTGCGGGCGAGAAAACGCGGAAAGTGCGCGCATTCTGGGCGCTAGTGTGCGTGGTTGTCTGGCCCGTTTGGACGACGGTTGATCGAACCCTTCCTCTTCAGCCGTTGTTTCTTTTTCTTTTACTATACTTCTAACCACACCTGCAGCGGCAGCTCTGTGCCAGCCGAAGAATGGACACGGCGCGAGTCTCGAGGAAGGGGAGTGGTCGTCGTGGCTCCTCTTCCTCCAACACACCCGCGTGTTTTTCGGTGTACTTCCTCGTGCTTCGTTCGGCTACCTGCCTTCCGATGCCCCGCTTGCCTGGAATAGCAGGCTAATGGCGTAGGAAGTAGATCGGCCCCGTTTTTATACACCACCAGCGCTCGCTTTCGCTTTTGTCCTCATCCTCTTCGTTGGTATCATGGGGGGGGGGGGGGGGGGGCAGTGGTTTCCGAATAGCGCGTGTGAGATCGCGGCTTTTTCGTCTCTGTTCACGGTGTAAACTTTGTTTTGCCCGAATTGCGATACTCTCACATTGCATGTTTTGTCGCCGCACTTTTTGGTTGGCGCACGCGTTCTCTCTCTCTCTCTCTCTCTCTCTCTCTGTGTGTGTGTGTGTGTGTGTGTGTGTGTGTGTGCGTGTGCGCGCGCGCGCGCGCTAGTTCCTTCGTTCGTTGCTGACGCTACTGGCGTGTGTTGGCTGGTCACCAGCTCGTCTGCAAAAGTAACGTTGGTCGTTA
The DNA here is from genome assembly GCA_013436015.1 of Rhipicephalus annulatus. Classification (NCBI taxonomy): domain Eukaryota; kingdom Metazoa; phylum Arthropoda; class Arachnida; order Ixodida; family Ixodidae; genus Rhipicephalus; species Rhipicephalus annulatus. Next base: position 96,622 of record WOVY01001477.1, on the reverse strand, counting down.
GGGGACCCTGGCATGACTGGAAAAGAACATAATAAATATAAAAAAAGAAATGTGGATTTGTGTGCGGGAGCAGTTTAGCCGGCCGGAGGTCCTCTGAAAATGTCCGGCCAGCTCGTCCCCTTTTTCTCGAGGCATTAGTGCGAACCGACGCTGGCTTTTTGAGGCTCGCCTCAAAGGCTGCTCTCTTTCTTTTATGCATAAACTTTCATTGTTCTCGTTCTCGTATTTTCGATTTGCGTTTCTCGCGCAGGAATGGTCGCTTTGTAGCGGATTCGTTTCGCCAGGACTAAGAACACTCGATGGCTTCTGGCTCCGCCGACCGAGTGGTCGTTTCACGTCGTCATCGACTCGGAAGCACGGCGAGCGGGATTATTATACGCAGGGGAACTACTCGTGCAAAGCTTCTGGCTCCGTCTAGGTACCCGGGAATGTTTTGTTCGCGTTTTTTTTTCTTTTGTAAGTCTCAGTAAAACGGGCGCACTGACCGCTAGTAGCCGCAACTGACTGAATCGCGTTCGTTACAATATTATTATTGGGAACCCCGATGGAATGCGAAGCAGCAGCGGTGCGCAAGGCGTTGACCCTGTTAAAACGGGCGTCGACGTGGGTGCTGGAAGAACGATTTGAAGCGAATTCCGGTGTAGCGTTTGCTCGATTGAACGTTTGTTTTAAACTCCGACACGGGAGACGGGCTGGGCTTCGGGTAAATTACATCGCAGATAAACGAGCCGAAAGAGTGTTTCCACTCGGCTTGCGGTCCAGCGTTGCGGGCGGTGGGGAGGGTGAAGCTGGCGGAGGAGCCAGCAGCTGCGACTTGGTTTACAGGGTTTCTGCTGGATCAAGCCATAAGCAGGAGTGGGTAGCATGTAAATTAGCACACTGAACATTTTCACGATATAGTATGCACCTCTACTACTCTTTCGACGCACTAATTCGGAGTGCGGTAGTGGAACAGCGGCGTATTATTACTTCGTCTAGAGAAATGGGAGGAAAGTGGCGCAGCTACGGATTTTTCTTGCGCTCAAGTAGATTACCAAGAGTGTCTCCAAGTAGCTCAGCGTATTGTATTGGTAACCGTATAGGTGTAGTACGGAGTTATTTGATCTCGTTCCGTACTTTTCGCCCTCTTTGGGTCAAGATCAGACTGTGTGGGGGGGGAGAGGGAGAGAGAGAGAAAGGAGAGATAAGGTGCAGTCCCTCCTCGAGTTCGCTGCATCGTGGAATATCATGCTGAGAGTCCTCTATGTAGACATCCTCGTCGGTAGACGATGGTTTACCCTGTGGCTTTTCCGGTGCAGACGTTAGGTTGGTCATAGTTGGTTTCAGTCAGTACCGCACTTATAACGCCACGTATGTCACCTGTATAGTGAGGATGAGGAATAGAACGAACACACTGTATGCCAACTGTATATGCGAAAGTCTATTTGGATAGACCCCCATTGGAATTCTAGGGAGCTTCATGGCGCCTTCCCCTTTTAAAAAGATTTGAGTGGGGGAGGCATATTTCTGTCGTATGCACCGAAAACGTATTTCTTGCTCCGCAGGTGGAAGATATATGTATATGATGGCCGCCTGTTGTCCTGCTAATTTCTATTCGGGGTAAGATTGTTGCGTTGGAACTCTTCGTTACCAGCGCGCGGTATTGCCTGCGTCTAGACGTTGTTTACACCGAGGAGTGCATTTGCGGTGCCGTGTAGGAGGAGGTCGTCGATCGGCTGAGAAAATCGGGCCACCGTCGTCGGCGCCGTCATCCGACAAGGGTTATAATCTCCCGAAAGTACTGGTTGTCTTCGTTTGTTTCCTTTGGGATTTGCGGTAGCTAGAAAAGGGTTAGTCGGATGCTGAAGATACGCTGGTTGTGATAAGGATGCGATACCGAATCTCTTTCCCCGGGACTGTGGTAAACAAAACTGTGTTTTATGTCGCGTTGAATGCGACAGTATCGTATCGCCTCTTTTGTGGGTATTGAGGTTCTTGTTTTCGGATCGAGGAAATCTGGCCTTTTGCTCTCTTTCTTTTCTTCGCCCGTCCAACAGACTGTTTTAATATCGCTGCACCGTTTAATTTCATTTTTTTCTTTTGAAGATAACGTAAAATAAAGTTCATTCATTCATTTATTGAAAATAACGTATTTAGGTCTCGAGGCATAGCGCGTAACCGTTAACGAGATTGCTTCTCAACGCAGGCGTTCCGCCGTAGTTTTCTTGCTATTTGATTTGCCAATGGGGGTGCTCGTGCTGCGTGGACTGATGTTAGCGTGATTTAGTAGTGGAGTGCCGAGTCTGCTGGCTGTCAAATATCCGAATGATTTAGCAACTCTTGAACACAGATGCAGATGAAGAAATAAACAATTTAGCATTGCATATGAGCGCACTTTCGTAGTCTCTTTCTTCGGAATCGCGGGTTTCTCGTGGAAGTTTCGGCCGAAACATACGTGCACGCACGAGAGAGAGAGCGAACAAGCAGCGTCCTTTGCTTATGCTTTAGGTCCCACGTGGTCGCCCCTCTCTTCTTGAGAACGGATGCCCCTCGTGCGTCAGTTCGACCTTCCGCGACGGAGACCGGCCTCCGTTTCCTGCAAACGCGAGAATTTTCGCGCCTAGGCCGCGTCGGTCTCGCCTACTGAAAACACTCGGGCCTGGACAGCCTGGGTGCGCCCGCCGTGTCTTTTCCTGGGACTCGAGGTCTTTGCGGCCCTCTGCCGGCGTTGCAGGATTTCCCGACGACATTGGGTGCGACTTTGATACGTAACGTGGCTACTATATCGGAAAAAAAAACAGGAGCCAAAGGCCTTCGGGGTGCTTCGGAAATCACGTCACGGCTTCTGGTAGTCGGTATCCACGTTTCTTCGCTGTGAGTGGAGAAGTTGCGTACTGCACGCAACTCGCTTGGTTCTGCTCTATCCACTTTCGCAGTTGCGTTGAGTGGGACACGAACCAGCTGTGTATAATAGGTAGGAAAATAGTCGCAGCATTATTTTTTTAGAAATGGGCGACGTTCAGAGCAGGTGAAAGTTTGTACGACATTTCGCTCCTTCAAACTGGTGGCGTTGCCATGGCGATGGCACGAAGGTGGCGTCGGTGATTGCAAGAACTAGAGTGAAGGCTATATACGCGGAGCTACTGTTCGAAAAATAAAAATAATAAAAAAGACTGCACCATCCTGAGGGCAGATCCGACTCCTGGAGCTGGCTAGCTTTCGGTTATGTGGGTGTCCCGAAGAAACCCATTGAAGGAGAAGGTGACGAGATGAACGGTGACCCGTTTAATTACACTTCCAACTGGGCACCGTTGCGTAGACAATGTGCGAAATGGTGCTTTGGAGTTGGGCCAATGCAGAGAGAAAGAACTTTAAGCGAACGCAATCGGCGAGATCAGTCGGCGTCTGAGAGATATCGCATCGTCGTTTGCTGCTTGCCTCATCCAGCTGAGGGTTGCGAGTGTAGCCTGCCAAAACTTGCCAGTTGGGTCAAAACACAGAAAAAAGCGGCGCCCGGAATTAATTTTGAATTGTTTGTTCTCTACAACTGCTGCGCTCCCAATCGGTGATGCCAATCTGACTCGGAAATGAGTCCGAATAAACGAAGCCGTGCAGTGGAGGATCGCGAGGTAACTGCCTCATTTTCGCTTTGATTTCTCTCGCCGAGGAGGAGGCGAGGATTCGGATCACGGCCTCCCCTGTGCCTGTCGCCGCCGCGCACTCCGCCCAGCCTCCGAGGCAACCCCGCGATGGCATTTAAAAGGGGGGGTAAGGGGTGCGCCACCACCTCCGGCGGCTCTCGTTCTTGACGCAAAACTGGTTGAAGGCGTGCGCGTCACGAGAAAGGCCGCCGCCGTCCGTGCCTCGGGGGAAAGACGGGCGAGAGCTGGTCCCTCGGCCGGTTGGGGAGCCCTCTCTCGTACTTTCCTCCACCACGTCGACCAGCACCACCACGTGTGCAGCGAGCGCGCTGCATTGCCTCGCTCCGTCGCCGCGCTCTCCCTCGGTGCCGCGTGGCGCTTGCGTCGTCAGACGACGCGACCGTCCTCTTCTGCTGTGCGCCGAACGACAACGCGGTTGTGCTTCCTCGGACCCTCGGCACGGATTACGCGAAACGCAGCGTGGCGCGCGTCAACGTGCGTCGTTCCATGGTCGTCGGTTGAAGAAGAGGCACACGTTCTTTTTTCAACATGAGGTGCGTATTTTGTGGCCGTCATTCGTACGCGATCTCCCGTCGGCACTACGACAGCGAGCGAGAATCGCCGGCTGCTGCCTGGTCGGGGTCGACGAACCGCCGCGCCGTGGGCCGATGGATCGCGTAGGGCAACCTCGCTGCATACCTGCGTGCCCGCCTGCTTTACTGGTTGCGGCGGTTCCTCGATCTCTCCTTTTTAAAGGCCCTTCCTAGTTAAAGCTCTCGCGTCGCGGTGCCTGCGGCGGGCCAACGCTGCCGGCTTGCGTTTTTGACGAGAGGCACGGAAGCTGCGTGCTGTTGAAGTTTGCATTGTTTGTCTGGCGAAAAAAACAAACACTAGTGTGTTCGCAGCTACACTGCTGCGTGACCATTGTTTATCATTTCTGACAGAACAACAAAGTGATTTCGAACGTAAACTACAAGCCCACGCGTGGAGCGTCTGGAGTGCATTCGACGCAGTTGGCAGCGTTCGTGCGCGTTTGCACAACCCCGCTTTTCGTTCGAACTTTCGCGTTCATCATCGAGACTGCCTTCGCGTGATTCATTCCGCTTGTGCGGGATGGTACAGGAACATTCGTCGAGGGTAGTTGAGGCAGCCTCGTGTAACATATTGAAGCCACGTGGACAACGATCGAGCGGCCGCCGTCGCCCCTTGCGTCTGGCGAAAACATCGCCTCTATTGTGTGCGCCGCTTTTGTTTTATTTGCTGAAAAAAAAAATCGATTGTGTTCGCCTCTCGCAACATTTTCTATTGGTTTGTTTTTTCGACGAGGCAGCTGTACTTTCTGCCGATTGCTCACGCGAGCATCTTTGCCCCCCCCCCCCCCTTTTTTTTTCGAATAACGTCATGCTGGTCATGTTGAGTGTCAATTCGCTCTTATTGTTTCGTGGTGACTACTGAGTACTTAACTAAGCACTTCCCTTCACATGACTCGAGTTGTGTGTCGATATAGCCGAGAACGTGACATGCGTTGTTATCGTTTCCTCCGCCTGCTGGGATAAGTAATAATGTGCCTTTTATTTTTCCTATTGAGCTGGGCTTATCGCACTGATAAATTCTTCAGCGTGACTTCTCATCGCTTTCGATTGTCGGAGTCTGCAACATGTATATTTCTTTTTTCTATTTTTTGTGGAGGATGACGATTATAAGATCCACTGCTAGCCGTCCCTAATAATGCACTGGTGATTTCGCTTGCGGGTGATAGTGTCAATCACTTATCGTTCGTTCATAAGTTCTCAGACACTACTCTGTCGCTGGTATCGTCATCGAAAACTTGCCATATCGTGCAGATATGCAACTCCGCGCGTAGCGAAGCCAGATTGCTCTTTATATTGCTTTGTTTGCCTTTCCAACACTGGCTTGAATATACGGATACCTCCTCGGGCACATTTTACTTAGCTTGTCCTTATCTCGCTTCTCCTTGGCGTGCCCGGCTCGAGGTCTGCGTTTAACGCTTCGATATTGTTGAAGTTTTTTCTCTCTCTCTTTTCCCCGTATCGGAATTCTCACGAAAACAATCGCTGCGTCGGCTTTTCTTTTTTTTTTGTCTTCCTGCTTCGTCAGCTGACGCTGTCCTCGCATCGGCAGGTTTTTGCGTTCGCACGTACAACACAACGATCGCCTGTTGCTGGGCGAAAGATTTCTCTGCACCCTCCCCCCAGTCCTCCTTTCTCCTAACTCGCCCTCGTTTGTGCAACTTTGCATGCATTCCGCACTTTTTAAGTTAGCACTGGCGCCTCGGTTATATGGTATGTCTAGCTTTGGCAACTGATCTTTCTTTTCTCGTAAACAATATCTTGAGAGCCGTGACAGACTGCGTCTGAAGAGAGTCTAAGAAAGAGGCAGATCGGCCTCCCGTCTCATTGCTCGTCTTTCCCAGGACTGCACGTCCGCGATCGTACATCATCTGTGCGAACGTACAGATGTGGGCTTGCGACAAGTGTGTGGAACACAATGCGGATGTGTTATCAGTGTTTTTTCCTGACAGCTTACTTTTTCTATCCTGTTCAGAACGCAATCAAACTAACACTGTTTGCAGTTGCGTCAGTATCCTTGGACCTAGGATCGCGAAAAGATCTATGATCATCGGTGAGCACTCAGTTTCTGGAAACATTTCGCTCGCTTTTTTTTTTAATATAGGACTGTGCAAGGCGCGTGATCTACGTGTTACGAAGTTTATAAAACTGGAAGCAGAAAATGACTCTCGGTGTACTCTCGGTGCGTTTGCGTACCTAATTTTTTTTTCGTTTAAACAAACTGTCGCAATGTGCAGTTCGAACGTCAATCATCGTTCTCGATTTCGATTGGTGGGTTGCCTGGGGAATGCGAACACGCAGCGTGGTAGCCGTATTTGCGCGGCTTATGTTCACTGTGAATCGAGTGCTTATAATACACGAGAGATCGTCTACGCAATATATTTTTCCCCCCTTTAACGACTGTTCAAACGTCAAAGCTGTGCCTTGACTTGATCTCCTCAATGTACTTTTTCGCCAGAACGCCTTCTTTTTCTCTTTTTCTTTCTTCTTAGCATAGGCACCGTGCAGTTAAGTTTTCCGGTGTGAGTACAGCGCCAGCACTCAATGCCTAGCGGGAAAAAAAACGCAATAGTAGTATGGAGTCGGTCGAAATGGAACCTGATTCGTGCGTCTCCTGCGTTCCCCTTAGTCCAACGCCAGCGAACCTAGGTTGGGCTAGTGCCAGCAACGCAACTCCCTCTGCAGCGGACGCTGCCCATAGAGAATGAGATAGCAGTGCAACAACACATCCTTGTTGTGGTCCAAGGCGTAGATGAGGCTTCACGAAATCCGTAAGCGGGTGTTCCAAGATGAATTAGCCGCGATATCTACAAACAATATCGCCAATCGGGAATCTTGAGGGATGTGGTAGTGGACGCATTCTGGCTGGCTCTATTGTGAATAAATTTAGCCAATTTTGCATAAATGTAGGTATACCGCGTAGTCGATTTTCGACGCAAATTGGCATAGTACAGGCTGTCTATTTTTTTCATCATTTAGCACTGTTCGTTTTCTATAGGCTCTGGTCATCCGCGCTGTACGGGTTTTACGGTTCTACAGCTTTTACGGGTTTTCGGTAGCTTTAAATCGGCGACATTGATATAGGTCGTCAACCAGTGGGAAGCTTCGCTTAGCCCCGTATTCAGAAACGCTCCTCGACTTGAAGGCGCCTTCAATGCTGCGTTGAAGCGCGTCTGTGCGTTTGTGCTGCATTGGCACCGCCTAAAGATAGCGCGTTCGGAACGGGTTTGTGCGGCATTGAAGTCGGTGGCAAGTCGGCTCAAGTCGAGCAGCGTGTCTGAACACGGGGGTGTTATCCCCGTAATCATAAACGCTATTTGGCTTGAACTTGACTTGAAACCGCCTTCAATGCAGCGCGCGTTTGGAACGTGTCTGAAATGCGTTTGAAACAGCAGCGCCAGCTCGCGTAGTGAATAAAAGGAGCGAAATGTTGCAGAAGTGATGAAGCTTAGACGCGGCATCGAAGTTCTAAACGCAACACCGCTTTCCTATTAGGATAGTCCGTAATCTAAATGCGTTCTAGTGCGCGAGCAATCAACGAACCTTGAAGCGCGTTTTGGTGTCTTTGTTTAAGCTATATTCACTTACCGCTATCTAACGATGTCGATGGAACTGACGTCATTGTCATCGATCTAAATGACGTCAGTCGGTAGGGAGATGGTTGTCTGCAATTTTTTATGATTGCTATGGATCGATCTTCTGGAACTCCGCAGGGTTCCAAATAACCAGTAGCCTTCTTCCGTTTCCGTGCCTCCACATTTTATCACGCTTCATATTTTGGAACGTCAAACATCGCACAAGCACTTCGCGTCGATGAAGGCTTCCTTTGCTTTAATTCTGCAATGTGGGCCGCTTATACGGCCAGTCGTTGCGATTTGCCTCCTTATGCAATCGAGACTCTCATTGTTCCTTTCTTTTGCAAGCGACGAGGTCGCGATAACTGCGCAGTCGCGAGGCCGCCTTGTTTCCGCCAAGTGTGTGCCTGTGTGCGCGCAGCAAAGCAAGTTGCTGTTGCCTGTAAGTGTGTAAACGATGTCGGTGGTATACACAAATGGCGAACCAGTGCCGATTTTCGGACATCCACTGTTTCGTCAACTAATAGGCGGAATGATTATCCGAAGCACAGGAATGTAGCTCTGGTCAGAATGGGCTGTTTATTTAGTTTCGTCTCTCTCTCTCTCTGTGAGAGAGAGAGAGAAAGTTCTTGTCGTTTATATTTAATTCCCATCTTCGTGCTACGCTAGCCATTCAGGAAATATGGTGAAGATCCTGAAGTTGTTGACTTGGTTTAAATGTTGGTTTTGCCGTTTAATCTCCTGACCTTTCCGCATTCAGCTGCCACTCTCCGTGGAACGTTCAGCCATTGTGTTTACTATTGCCCGTCTTTGAGATGCAGTTACTCTGTTTATGCAATCGAGAGGTTTGTTTGAGATGATTGGCAGCTTATTCGCTTTCTTCTCAAAACATAAGTGGCAAAGTTGACCATGAATGTTTTTCTAAATGAATTTATCGGGACAGTAGCGCTCGTCATGGGCACTTTTTAAAAATGTTTTCCTTATAGCTATACAATATCCCGTCAGGAGAGTGAGCCTAAATGGGTCTAGGGATTATCCTCGGTTGAAGTGTCGCTGGTCATCCCTGTGATGTTTAAAAGACCGTAGTTCATTGGATGTAAATGGTCGCTGGCAACGGCCCTTTGGACATTCTCGGGACCTGTCGCTGCGCCTGACGTGCCTCTGCTATTATTCACGCCATTAATCATCGCATGGGAAGTGCTATTTACAGATGAGGGCCGAGAGTCTTGCTTCTTGACTGATCCTTTTAAAGCGATTATATGCGCCGGGCTGAGTGAGCTAAAGAGGTGGTGAGTGAAAATACATATAATTATTAAGCCCTGTGGTTCCTACGTGTCACTGTCGAGGACTATAGCGTTGGTGCATTAACCACTCCTGGTCAATAAAATAGCTCGATAAATATTGCCGAGAGAAGTAAGTTGCCATGCCGAGACCCGTCACTGCGCCCCTTGGCAGTGGTCGGCGTGCAAGCCAGCGCTTCTGATGTAGACGACGCCGCGTGTTTCTACCCTCCCCCCAAACACACACATTTGGGGCCATGCGTGACTACGTGAAGGGCTAGCACACCTGTCGGCGGCGCCGAGGTCGCGAGCGCAACGACTCGGATGTGGGCCTTCCTTCCGGAACCGCCGGGGAGGGCGTCGAGAGAGTGGGGATGTTGCGCGGTCAGCCACGTGGGTGAAGTGTGTCGTCGCCTCTTGACGACGAGTGTCGTTATCACGACAAAAAAAAATGGAAATACAAATAAAGCGGTCGTGGCTGGTCTCTTGACTACGTAATGCGTGATCGAGTGCCCCGCGAATAATCTCGCGTCGTGAGCGCCGCGCCGTTTCAGCTTCCGTGGTTTTTGGGACTGCGTTCTCATTCGTTCATTAGCGGACAAGATGTCTTGATAGCTGTGCGCGAAAAGTCCGCTTGCAGGACATCGCTGCCGGCCGTTCGGATTTGCGTTGTTTGCTACTCTCGATGTCTGTACCACGTGGTGTTAAGTTTGGCCTGGAAATTCATCTGGGCAGACGCCATTGTGCGTAAGCCGGTCCACTGGAGAGGCTCTCAATCCCTTCGGCACCCAGTCTGCCAGACGCTGTCCAAGATTTGAACAATTACCCAGACAATGCGGCAAGCAAAGGCGAATTCCCGTCTTTCAAATGCGGACCCTTTTGTCGTCTCTTCGAGCAGAAGCGGTGACTGATGCCCTCGGTGATTCATCTGGCGACGGGGAAGCTGTTGCGACCGGCGCCAGAGCTGACAGGAGAGTGGCGCTCCTTTTTAATCCCCAATCAAGTAGACGACCGGCCGACTGCCTATGCCCGCCAGGCATTGTCCCTGCTAGCCGGAGGATGAGACGTCGTGTCGCCACGACGAGAGAGGACAACAAAGACAGCATCTTCCTGGAAGAGACCGTGGCGGCCGCCGCAAATCGCCCCGCTAATTAAGCGAACAAATCGGCGGACCCTTTGATGTAGGCTGTCAGGATCGTGGGAACTCTCGACTAGCGGCACACACACGACGAGGAAGAGCCCTGCTGGCGCCATTTTGCTGTGCAGTGTTCACGACTCAATATTGGACGTTCACGTGGACCGTGCATGCTCGTCCCCCTCACCTGTTGTGTGTGTGTGATTGGTGTTCCACTCGGAGAGGAGCCCGGCAGGGCTTAAAACGACGCCGCCGAGTGCTGGACGTCGCTCTGAACTATGTAACGTTCAACCACCACGCTCGTGGTTCGGGAAACCCCTAAGCTTTCTTTGCTGTAAATGTGTGTAAATAGTGCCATAAACCTGTTCTGTTTTCGTGTCCTCTTCTTGTCGGCGTTCGTTTCCTCCACCCGGTTACATCTGCAACTTCCTCCTTCCGACCTTAACAGTGGTCTGTACGTGCATCAATAGGGCGCCTTTCGTTTCGCAGACCGCCGCGGTGTAGGGAAGTGATCACTGTACCCGGCTGCTGATCCGCAGGTCGCGGGATCGCATCCCGGCTGCGGCGGCCGCATTTCCAGTGGAGGCGGAATTGTAGGCCCGTGTACTCGGATTTGGCTGCACGTTAAAGAACTACAGGTGGTCGAAATCAAAGGTAAAGAACCATAGGGGGTCGAAACGTTACACCCCACATATCAATCAATCAATGACCTCATGGGGTTGAAGAGAGAGAGAGAACACAACTTTATTGTCGTCAGACTTAAGGAGGTAGGTGACCCGCCAGGCTGAACTTGATGGCCACCTCCTCTGCCCTTTGTACGGCCTGGAGCTGAACGGCCAGGCTGGTGGAGGTCAGAACTGCCTCCCACCCCTCTGGCGAGGGAGCGGCTAGGAGATCGAGAGAGGGGGGATCTTCCCTGCAGGCCCAGAGAATGTGATTAAGTGTGGCTATTGAGCCACAATGCGAGCAATGCGGATCAATCGAGTCGGGGTATATACGTGCATAAATGTATGGGCACGGAAATGAATGTGTTTGCAAGCGGCGCCAGATAACCTCCTGGCGCTTAGTTAGCTTATGGTGCGGGGGTGGTTTTGTCTGCCTCGAAAGACGGTAATATTGTGTGATGTCATGGTAGGATGTCAAGGCTTCACCAGGGTTTTCCAGATCAGAGGCGGGTACCACCGCTCGGCTGACGAATCCTCGAGCATATAGGTGGGCCGCCTCGTTCCCTGGGTTCCCCGCGTGAGCCGGCACCCATACCAGCGCAATGGAGGATAGTGCGTCTTCCTCAGCATCTGTAAGGAGACTGGGCAAGAGTAAACGCAGAGTTGTGGGGGCCACAATGCCACGTGCGAAGTTGGATATAGCAGCCTTTGAGTCACTGAGTATAGTGGTGAATCCGGATGCTGCTGCTAGCGCTATCGCCGCTTCCTCAGCTTCTGTCGTATTAAGCACACGGACAGAAGCAGCCGCTTTAATTTGAGGTGAATTGGCGTTGTTGCCGGGGAGAGTGATTACGCTTATTGCATATGCTTTAGTAAACTCTCGGTATTGGGCGGCGTCAACGTACGCAACGGTTGGGTTGGACGCGTAAGTTTTTTGCAAGAATTTGGCCCTCGCTTTCCTTCTACCGTCGTGATGGCTGGCCAACATGTTCTTTGGCAGTGGTTTTATGAGGAATTTCTTTCTGATGTTGGGGGGGATGACAGCCGGATCGTTACCCGTAGGAGATACCACATGGTCAATTTTAGCAAGGATCCAACGCCCCGTCCTGCTTCCCTGTAATCGGTGAATTTGCGCCGTAAGATGCGCTTCAAGAAGTTCTTCTAAGGTGTTATGCAGCCCAAGACTGAGGAGGTGCTCTGTCGATGTGTTTCGGGGGAGACCCAATGCCACCTTATACGCTTTGCGTATGAGCCGATTTAGTTGGGCTCGCTCAGATTGAAGGAGGTGCAAATAAGGAAGGGCGTACGTGAAGCGCGACAAAACGAAGGCTTGAATTATCTGTAGCAGTTCTTTCTCCTTCATGCCTCGATTGCGAGCGCTCACTCGAGATATAAGATGGGCCGTCTGGTTCACGGTTACGGTGAGACGGTCTAGCGTAATGTGTTGTGGTGGTTTGTTTGCACAATGAGTCCGAGTACTCTCATGTGGGCCACCTGCTTAATTGGCGTGTCATTGACATACACGTTAATACTAGGAAGTGGAGTCTTAATTTTGCGGCGATCTGGAGGTCGCAGTAATAGTAGCTCCGATTTGCTCTGGGAACACTCCAAACCCGCTTCTGACACGTGCTGAACGACTACGTCGGTTGCTCTTTGAAGAGTCTCCTCGATTTGACCATCGGATCCCACCGTCGTCCAGAGCGTGATGTCATCTGCGTAGAGGGTGTATCGCAGGCCGGGTATCGTGTCAAGTTTGGGAGGTAGTGACCTCATAGCGAGGTTGAAAAGGAAAGGGGACAAAACAGCTCCCTGCGGGGTGCCGCGATCACAGAGTGTGATGAGCTTAGAACGAAGGTCACCCACTGAGAGTTCAACCGTTCGATTAGATAAGAAAGCACGGACGTAGTTAAATATGCGTTCCCCGGATCGTAGTTCGGACAGACTGCCTAAAATGGCACTATGCTTCACGTTGTCAAATGCTTTGTGAAGGTCCAGACCGAGCAAAGCCTTGGTACTAGTGCCACTCTCAGGTCGTAGGAGATCGTGATGCAACTGGATGAGCGCATCCTGAGTGGATAGATGGGCCCTGAAGCCCAGCATTGTGGGGGGAAGTAGGCGGTGCTCTTCCGCGAAATTTTGCAAGCGACAGAGGACAACATGCTCCATTAGTTTGCCCAGGCAGGAGGTCAACGAGATTGGACGAAGATTCTCCAGGTCGAGTTTCTTGCCCGGTTTCGGTATAAACGCGACCCTTGCGTGTTTCCATTCTGATGGCAAATGGCCGGACCTCCAGCACTCATTCATATATTCAGTAATGGCCCCTACCGACTTTGGATCGAGGTTGCGCAGCGTCTTATTTGTCACCCCGTCAGGACCGGGTGCCGATGTTGTACGCAGTTTATGTAGCGCTATGCAAACCTCACTTTCCGAAATGTCGGCGTCCAACTGTTCGTTGGCTGTTCCAGTGTATTCAGGCAACTGCTCTGTGCTGTTCTGTTTCTGAGATGTGTTGATGTAGCGGGTGATGAGCTCCTCCAGCAGCTCTTCGTTGGTGCCCGGGTATTGATGGACAATTCGCGCGAGCTGTTTGCGTGCGGCCGACTTGGAGCTACCAGGGTCCAGCAGGTGTCGCAGAAGATGCCACGTTTTCTTGCTGCCCATCTGGCCATTGAGGCTGCCGCAAAGTTGGCCCCACTGTTGGCGTGTTAGCACAGCGGTGTGGGCTTCTAATTCACGTTCGAGCCTCGAGATGCGGCGGCGGAGCCTTGTGTTGTGACGTTGGCGCCGCCACCTACGCATGAGGCTTTCATGCGCCTCCCACATATGTAGAAGGCGTGAATCTGTTGATGGCTGTTCCGGAGTTACGTCTGCTTGGTATGTTGTAGCGTCCACATCTCGACTCAAAGAAAGTATCCATTCGTTCAAGTCCAATACCGAATCGGGTGCCGTTTCTTTGCGCAGTTGGCGGAATTTATCCCAATCTGTAATGCGAGCTGTGGCTCGTTTTTTTAAATTGCTTGTGGTTAACTCAATGGTTACCGCTAGAATGAAATGGTCACTTCCTACGGTGTGACCTGTGTTTTGCCAACGGGCACCCTCCGTGTTTTTGCAAAGGGAGAGGTCTGGGGTAGTATCTCGACATACGCTGTTCCCGATTCGCGTCGATTGCTCCGGATCATTGAGGATACTGAAACCTAGGTCGTGTATGATGCTCCATAATCGGCGACCCTTGGGGTTGGATTTCGGGTATCCCCATTCGGGATGTTTTGCGTTAAAATCGCCTAGTACGAGCAGCTTTGCATCCTTCGCCAGATTTGTTGCTTTCCGAAAGATGTAAGGTAGATCCGCAGCTGTATCTCTTGGAGGGCTGTATATATTTAAAATGAAGAGTGGCTTGTCTCCTCGTCTTTTTGGTATAGTTTCCACCAGTGTGTGATGAATACTCGTACCCTCAATTTCATGTTGAATGGCTGTGACATTCTTGTGTACTAAGATGGCAGTGTGGCATTGTGCGCTCGCGGACATGTCTATTTTCTGATTATATGATGCGTATCCGGGCAGTTGAGCGGCAGTGTTCGTTTCTTGCAAAACTATGATGTCCGGCGAACATTCCCCATTTGGTGCATGGTTTTGAATATGCTGGATATGTTGCTGCAGATGGCCCTTCTTATTGCGGAAGCTCCTGCAGTTCCACTGCCAGACGGTGAGCGTGTGGAGAGCCGCCATGACTATGTTATTGGCGTAGGGGCCGGTGTTTGCCGGCTATTGGATGGTGTGCGGTGGATGGCCAACTGCACACTGAAGTCGGCCAGTGCAGCTTCGGTCGAGCTCTTTAACACGGCGAATGAGGTGGTTGTTTCCCTGATGGTTTGGTGGATCGCATTAAAGCGCGTTTCTATTTCAGCTTTCAGATCGGATTTCAGCGTTGAGATGGCTGCCGTGACTGCCGTCGTTACTTTTGTAGTGATGTCGGCGTCTGCGTGGAGTGAAGCTGTGGGTGTAGCTGCCTTGCGTTTATTAGCGTTCTGAAGTTGAGGAACTGGCGATAACGCCGGGTTTGGTGCCAGGGGGTTCGGATGTGCGTCTTGTGTTTCGGATGATGTGGGTGTAGTTTGTTTGTCGATACTGAGTGCTCTATCTATTTTGGCTTCTAGAGACTGGATGTAGCTAGTCAATTTAGCTATCTGGGACTGCTGGGCCGAGATTTGAGCCTTAAGGGCAGAATTCTCCTTTGCCAACTCCCTCACCTGTGAATCGGAAAATAGTAGTGATGCCGGGGCGCCCCGCTGCCAGGCCACCGACTTGGACGCTTCTCCGGGACCTCGACTGGATGAACGAGACACCGATGGGCTGCGCCTGGCTGATTTGGACCTTGAGTGAGATGAGGGCCTGCTGTCTCGTCGTTGGGCTGAGCGTGACCTCGGGCGCCTGCTGTGGGATCGACACCTGCTGCCACGTCGTTTAGCTGAACGAGACCCTGAGCGCCGGGTGTGGGATGGGGACCTGCTCTCTCGGCGCTGCTGCTGGTTGCTGCTGTTCCCGAGTGGTGGGAAAGATGCAGAATGGTCTCGAGGTGATGGTGAGCGTCTGCTGGAGGAGCCACTGTGAGATGGGTTGCGATGGATGTTCGACGAAGGTTCTTGCGCTTCTTGCTTCGATTGCGGGGTGGGTGGCGCCTTCTTGATAAAGCGATACTTGCAGTTTGAGCTGCCGGTGTTGTGTGCACCATTGCAGACGATGCAGCGTGGCGTGCATGCGGGTGTTTCGCCCTGTCCTGGTGTGGGGTGTTCCTCTCCGCAACGGCGGCACCGCTGCTTACGTGGCATCGGGCAAACATCCGTGCGATGACCAACCTTGCGGCAGTTAAAACACGATTCCACCCTGTTGTAGAACGGGTACAGCCTGATGTCGGTTCCGTGGTAGAATATCCACTTTGGAAGGTTCGGCGTCATTAGTGCAACCACGACGTGCCTAGTTTGGCCCAAGCGTCTTCCACTCACGATAGGAATGTTGGGGTTGCTGGCTTGTAGGTCTGCCAATATCTCTTCGTCTGAGAAGTCATCGTATGCATGGAACATGATGCCTCGTATGGCGTCGTCTGGAGGGGGGGCGTAGACATGGAGCTCGATAGTAGCAGCGCCGATGGTAATCGACTTCACTCGAAGGTAGGCTTGGGCGCGTTGCGAGTCGATCACGCTCAAGGTAAAGGTATTATTGGTGGGGTGCGTCCGAAGGCGATCCCGACTTGCTGGTGGCTGATCTGGCAGTGAAGCTGCCTTGAGCAGGGCGTCGTGCAATTGCCACGGCGGCACTTTCGTCAAGTCGATGGGCGTTCTTGGACGTCCTACTATATGAATGGAGTCTTGCGGCAATCGGGGGAGTGGTGCCCGCCGACGTAACCGAGGCGGACGTGACTTGACCTGGGGTTGGCGTTCCGGCACAGCGGCGCGGGCATTCTCCGACGTACACGGTTGAAGAACGGGCTTGCCTTGGTTTTGAAGTTCCCGTCGGCGTCGTTCCTGGGCACGATAGCCGGGCGATTGCCAGGAATCGTCGGACCACTCCTCTTCAGAGATGGTATGACCTTCTACGACGCACTCCATTCCGGTGGGCGGCTGGGCACGACGATGTGCGTAGCGTGAGACGCTGCACCAGGCTTAGGCAAGGAGCCGGACGCGCGCTGAGCCAGCTAGGCTCAGGGCGGCGAGCGGCGTTGGTCGGGTCAGCAGATGCTCCTGGGAGAATCTTGATAAATCCAGTGCAGAGAGTGATATCCACGCGTTCCCAATAACCTCATGCACCCACTCATACATAAATTATTCCATGGGGTTGAAGTTTCGGGAGTTCACGTGCGTCTTAGTCACCATTGTTCTTCCAGGAAAAATATCCCAGAAACTGAGTAAAAAAAATAACACCCTCCTTCAGTAACGAATCATGGAGAAAACAAGAGAAAGGTTGCACACTCGAGCGCTCAGCTCGAAGAATGCAGTACCGAATAGGCCACTTATTTGTCCAGTTGCAATGCGAGCTCGCCCTCCGCGCCGTGACAAGCTATCGATCTCGCCCTTATAGATTGCTCGCTCGGTTCTTGCGAAGCGTGTTGTCGCGGCACAAATCGGGAAGGGGTCACGTGTTCTGCTTTTAAGAAATACAAAAAGAAAGCGCTCCCGCACGTGGCTGCTCATTTGGCAGCCCCCGAGGTGTGTATTGGGGGCCAGCATAAACTGGGCCACCATCGCCTTGATGGGGCGTCAAGGTTCGACCCCACCCTCGTCTTCGCACGCGCGCCCACATTGCTTCGTCCGGCGTGCCCCTGCAAACTATACTGCGAGTATGTCTCTCTCCACACACAGACGCGCGCACAGCCTTCCTTTCTTGCTGCTGTGCCTCGGCTTCCTTGACACTGTTTGGTCGTCGCCTCGAGACACTCGCTTGTCTTTGGCACGTACGCACGACTCCCTTTCTTACGCGCACGCGGTTCTCTCAGAGCGCACTTCGGGGTGTCGTACCACCCTTCTTCGACGTGTGGCGTATATATGACCCGTGTGTATGCTCGCTAATGTGTACCGAGCCCCGTGCCGCATGCATCTTGTAGGTAATTGAGCTGCTGGGCCATCGCGCTCTGTGCGCCTCGCTTGCTTTCTTAAGCGGCGCGAGTGGCGTGTGATTTCTCATTCCTCGCCATGCCGCGCGTGGACGCGTCGAGTGACCAGTGCCTCCGCAAATGATAACGCTCCCGACCGCGCCCCTCGTGCAGCCGGCGCCCTGCCGCGAACGGCATATCGTCGCTATCTCGGTCCTCGCCGATTGAGTTTCCATCGTCGGCCCGAGACGCAGTGGACGGCGGCTGCAGATGCGCGTGCCTGATAACGCGACGCCGAATATGTCTTGTGGCGCGCACGCTAGACTCGCAGGAATTCTAGAGAGCTTGCTGTATTGCTGACGCAGTCTCGATACGGGTTGGTTGCGTCGTGTGTCCGTGGTGGTACAGTTCTTGTCCTAAATTCAGGCAGTGTTGTCCACTCGCGTGGAATGAGGGCTAGGGAAGGACAATGGAACGTGAGAGGTGAACACTCCGTTTTGGTATTGAGGTAAGGACAGAAACAGGTGAAGGGATGTGCGCTGCTTAGATTTACTTTTTCATTCATTCCCGAAGCTTTTTAACGCACTACAGGTGGGTACAACTTCAGAATTGCTCGACATTTTCTCTCCTCAAAGGCGGGCGCACACAAACTTGCACTAATGGGCGAGGAATCTAGGAAGACGCCACGAGTTGGACGCCCAGTAATACCCCTGTCACACGGCCACCACCGAGCTCTGCTGCATCTTTCAAGATTTCGCGTTTTATCTGTCTGAAAACATTTTCGCTCGTACGTGTGATTATATAAAAATCACACCGAAACAAGAAAAAAATGTTTTTACCTTTATTACAGACGTGTAGCCCACACCTGCAAGCAAGTTGGCAGTAATGTTGACAGGAATGCTAGCAACAGTGTACGTTTCTTTTGGTACATGTTTTTTTCTACGTACGCGGATTGTCAAACACAGTGCAAGTTGTCGCCGAGCTCGTTGAAGTAGCACTACCACGTAGGTCGTAATGTTCTTTACATTTATCGGATGAGCACAGGTCTCGCGTTCAGTACACGAAGCCCTTGCAGCGGATGGGTCACACAACACTTCGAATGTATTACCGGCACTACTACTGGCGTCCACGAAGAAGGGAGAAAGCCCGCGTCAACCGCTGCTATGAATTTTGGCAAGGGGCACAATAATAGTCGCGAACGAGTTCAGAGATGTGAGCATCGTGGCGCGGACGAGTAAGGTTGCTGGCACGGACTCTCAGAAAGTCTCTCAGAATGGCGACACGATAGCTATTGGCGAGGCATGGTGCACTTGTGCACATGTACACGAATTTTCTTTTCGTTAAACGCATGGTATGAGCTGACTATGCTGTGAAGAAAGCTTTAATAGTGATAGTTTATTACTGTGTGGACTGCGGTGGTTTAGTGTTCGCAGTTACCGGAGACGAGAGTACACCCATCCGCCGCTAAAAAAGATCGCCGAACTTCTTTTGCAAAAATCTTTAACTTCCTTGACGTTAGGGAGACCGTGTTACATGGCAGACCGCAAAAGTCCTTCGTTAGTCTTGTATACGTGGTTGTGCGAGTGCATTACGACCAAAACCGTGCTGTTGCAAGGTTAGGCGACAATGGTTCTCTGTTAAACCGCCTAGGCCGACGTACCCTTCAGATAGGAACTTGCGCTCTAAACCTTGATAATATTGCGCATCAAGCGTGTAAGGCTGTGCGACCGAGATTGTGTACCGCGCGAGTCATTGCAGAAAGGAGACACACTTACCGCTAGCTACACAGTAGAGCGCGCGTACACGCACACACACGCACAATCAACGAACGTCGCCGTACACGCACACACACGCACAATCAACGAACGTCGCCGTCTGCGAAAAGTCATTAAGAAACCCGCAAGTGATAGCGTTTATATTGCGACAACACCGTTTTCTCGCGGCGTCCTGATTCCTCTGTGTTTCTTTCTCGTTTTCTTTAAGTGTTATAGTGACTTCGCCTGTACTCTGTCGCTTAGCGAGCGGCACTCGCAACCGCGCAAGTGTACGACGGGCCCAATGATCCTTCTTTGTTTTCTTCTTCTTCTCTGGCGGTGCGCTTTTGCGGGTTACGCGCACACCGGTGGCGTGTTACGCTTAGCAGGCGCACTCGGAGGGGAAGGAAGAGGAGCGAGACGGCGAAAACGCGGCCGCCGCTGTCGCAGCGCGATTCGGCGGTCGCCGCTTCTCCGCTCTGATAAGCACCGCGCTACTCGAGTCTCTCGTAATGTAGCCCGCTTCGCGCGCAGGTCTCACCACCACCGCCGGCGGTGAACCCGTTTCCGACGGCGCGTGTGTGCACTACTTGACGCGGTCCCTCTTTTTTATTCGCCGCCGAAGTGTTCCTTTTTTTTTTTTCACTCAAAAGTGGCTGCTAGCGTCGTGCTCAAAGCGAAACCGTTTTGCTAGCTCGGCGCAGTGATATCGGGACGCGGTGCTGAGCTTTGCCGCCCCCCCCCCTTTCCGCCTAACTTCGGTGATTTACCTTGTCGCCCGCGATCTTCGCTTAGCGCATTTCGGCCATTTATTCTAGCGCGTCTCTGGGCGCCGATTTGAAGTGCCGGTACAAGCAGTCCCGCGTGCTAGTTGTGCAAGCGACAGCGTGTTTGTACGAAGATACCAAAATGTGTTAACGAGGACACCTAGACCCGTCCGTATTCACAAACGCTCCTCGACTCAAGGGATCCCTTGAGGTGGAGTTTCTCGAGTCGAGGACTGTTTGTGAATACAGGCTGTAATAAGCCTGTGTTTGGGATGAATAGCGCGTTATACCCCTGTCACACTTGGCAATTAAAGTGCACTTTGAGCGAGTACACTTCACCGCCGAGTGTCATTCGCGCGCTCTCACGAGAAAGCTTAGTGTCACTCGCTGCAAAGTATACTTGCCGGCAAGTATACCTCACTTCGCTGCGACGAAGTGTGTAGCCTCGATACCAGTAGCTTGCACAGAAATAAAGCTACTGATGAGGATGCAAAGCGTCCGTCACTCCGTCCGCGCTTCCGTGCGTCAGACTGACGATGGACGGACGCGGCCTGCGGATGATTCATGATTTACCGTTAAAACCATCCGAAGCTTCGCCCCACTCATCATCATTCACTCCGTGGATACGCTGTGAGGTGGTTACTATGCATACATGCGTGCATACAGGTATGCCTCTCTACTCTCGCTCTCGGCCAGTTTGCGGTCACGTCCGCTAGGGGGATGCGACAGCACATGCTGTGCAATGGCGGCGTCCGTCGTGTTGTTTACTTCCAGGCACACTTGCACACATACGTAGGTGGATCGTTCTCTAGTCATTTAAGATGACGTGTGCCACTGGTGCTACCTCCATGAAAACAACGTGGTCCGACAATGAGACACGGGTGCAGAAATAACAAATATATGTTCTACTACAAGTCTCCCAATTGCCACTGCCATCATTTCCAAAGTACACTTCGCTTTCTCGTGTAGCAGCGAACCTCCAAAATTACAATTCGTGAGCGTAAGTGCACTCACTCAAAGTGCACTTAAGTTATCATGTGTGAAAGAGGCATTAAAGATGGACGTGTCGGTCGATCTGAAGAGTTAAAAGGCAATAGCGGAACAATAGCCCCGCCGCGGTGGTCTAGTGGCTAAGTTACTCGGCTGCTGACCCGCAGGTCGCGGGTTCGAATCCCGGCTGTGGCGGCTGCATTTCCGATGGAGGCGGAAATGTCGTAGTCCCGTGTGCTCAGATTTGGGTGCACGTTAAAGAACCCCAGGTGGTCAAATTTTCCGGAGCCCTCCATTACGGAGTCTCTCATAATCATATGGTGGCTTTGGGACGTTGAACCCCTCATATCAATCAATAGCAGAAAATTAGGGAGAAAGAATAAGAAACAAATAGACTGAAAATCATTTATACGATGGCGTATAACGCAAACATTCCGATATGAGTTGATGGGTTCTCTTCTTTTTTTTTTCTTGAGGACAAAAAAACAATTGGCGTTAGGCCGCATTGGGCATAGAGTTGGGTGGCTCACAGCAGGTCACAACTCTGATGCTGTTGGTCCTGTAAAATGATTTCGCAGAGGCTGTTGGTCAGGGAGCAAAGAAGAGTAATCGTTTGTTGTTGTTGTTTTTTTTAAGGAGAGGGTGCATGGGACCAACCACCGAACACTGTGAACGTCGGAGTGAATACTACGGCACGAGAAAATTCGACCGACTGTGAGATATAATTTAAAGTTTTTGGGAAACCCGCTTTTGCAGTTTCGTAGAACAAGGGGAAACTACAGTATCCGATGACGTTCGCCTATTTTGTTGGCGTTTGTTTGACAATTGTATAGGGTGGAATTTTCGTGAGACGAACCAACGTGATATACCGAATCTGCAATATTTACCTTCTTTATTGGCTTGGAATTGCGTGGGAGAAAGGGTGGTAGCTCCGCGCCGCCGCTCGTATTCAATTGGAGCGCAGCCAGGCTGACCTTTGCCCCCCCCCCCCCCAAATCACTCTCTGCCAGAAAGGGTGCCTTCCAATCTTACGCACTGTTGTGGTCTGGGTCCTGTGGGTCTCGTCGTTGGTAGCTGGCTCCCATCGGACTCGTCCCTTATAGCGAGATGCAATGCTTATATGGGAAAACAGAGAACAGACGTTTATTTACATTAGAGAGAGGTCAATAAGAAAGTTTAGATATATAGTGGCGTTCTTCGTACATGGCGAGCTCTCCACTCGAAAAAGCACACCGAATGAGCCGTGGGGGCTCATTATAAAGGGTCTGTCCTCCCCAGATCCCTAGATCGGGGACCGCGTACAGATGGCACCGTCCAATCACGGACCACACATTACCCGCGAGGGTGACGAGCACGCACGGTCCACGCGAACGTTCAAAACTGAAGCGTGGTCACCGCACGGCCATGTGGCACGAACGCGGCTCCCCCCCCGTCAAGGTGTGTCGCTGGGCGAGGGGTCTGGAGTTGATGACTGCATCCATCGAAAGGGCCGCCGTAAACAAGCTTCAAAGGGTGCCGAACGACTCGTTCAATTAGCGGGACGATTCCCGGCCGCCGCCGCCGCCGTCATCTTCCAAAGAAGAAGCTGCACCGGTGGTCTCCCGAACTGCTCACGGCGCCGCGGCGGCAGGACGCCGCACCCTCCGGCCAGGTGGGAACAATACATGGCGGACACCGGCCGCCCACCCGTTTGGCGACTCAAAAGGAACATCAAAAGGAACGCCGATCCATTGTCAGACCTGGCGCCGGTCCTAACAGCCTCTCCGCCGGGGAAAGAAGATCCCGAGGTGCAGTGGCCAGCAGGTACTGTGCAGCGGGATCTGTATTGCAGCTTGTCGGCTCTTCCTCTATTATTTTTGTCCCGAACACTGGATCCGATGATCATTGACCAAGAGGGCGTTGCTCGCAGGGATGAGGTGACCCCTCTCCACCATATCTTCCGCCCACCACAAATGAGGAACTGCGGAAACTGCGCCGAAAGCACACCCACACACGAGCAAGCACACGGCAATTCCCTACTCAGAATCACCAGACTTAGATTCACCTGTGGAAGTCATTTCCTTCTACCTCAACTTTATTCCTGTGGCCCCCGCCGAGTCGCAACACCACATCAGCCACTTTTGAAGACATTAAACAAAACACTTGACACATGTTTGGATAAATACAGAAAACTAGTGGGCCTCAAATCGAGGATAGAAAGCAGAAAATCGCTTTGAAGCCCTCGGGGTACTAGGGACAACGACTCAGACCATCTGCGTTGCTGTTGAGTTTACCCTTCTTGTAATGGATATCAAAGGTGTATTGTTGAAGAGCTAAGCTCCAGCGCAAAAGACGGCCGTTTTTCGATGACATGGACTGTAGCCATGTGAGGGGACAGTGGTCAGTCTCTATTGTGAACCTAGAACCGGCGATGTAGCAAGCTAGCTTCTGCACAGCCCAAACAACGCAGGCACATTCCTTTTCTGAGGCACTGTATGCTTCCTCACGAACAGAAAGCTTTCTACTGGCATACAGTACAGGGTGTTCCTGGTCGTTCTCTCCCCTCTGACAAAGCACGACACCCATACCCCGGTCGCTGGCGTCACACTGAAGAATGAACGGCTTAGAGTAGTCAGGCGCGCTCAACACTGGCTGACTTTTTAGTGCCTTCTTTAGCGTAGAAAATGCATGTTCCTTGGCCCCATCCCATTTTACGGTCTGGGGTTCAGTCTTTCTAAGAGCGTCTGTCAAGGAACTTGCAATGTCAGAGTAACGCGGGATATACCTTTGATAATAACCGGCCAATCCAAGAAACGACCGAATGTCTTTCTTGGTTCGTGGTTGGGGAAAGTTGTCTATTGCGGCCAGCTTTACTTCTGACGGCCGGCGGTAGCCTTGGCCTATTACATGCCCTAGATAAGCTACCTCAGCGCGCCCCAATTGGCATTTCGCAACCTTCACTGTTAAGCCGGCCTCACGCAGACGACATAGCACAGCTCGCAAGTGTTTCATGTGGTCTATCCAGGAAGAAGAAAAAATAGCAATATCATCTAGGTACGGGAGGGCAAAGTCCTCCATACCCTGTAACACTTTGTCCATTAGGCCAGAAAAGCAATAAGGGGCATTCTTTAATCCAAAACTAAGGACCTTCGGCCGAAATGTTCCCATCGGGGAAATAAACGCCGCAAGCCTACTAGCCCTTTCAGTTAGAGGCACCTGCCAGTATCCCCTGACTAAATCCAAAGTCGAGATGAAATTGGCACTGCTGACTTGCTCAAGCCTTTCCTCAATATGCGGAATTGGATAAGTTTGGTCCTTTGTAATCGAGTTGAGCCTCCGATAGTCAATACACGGTCGCGGCTCTTTCCCTGGGACCTCAACCAAGATCAGAGGCGAGGTGTAATCACTCTCTCCTGGCTCGATCACTCCTAGCTCGAGCATTCGGTTTATCTCCGCGGCCATTATTTCCCGTTGCCTCGGGGAAACGCGGTAAGCTTTAGAACGAATTGGTTCCGAAGATGTCAGCTCAATATCATGAACTAGGGCTTTGGTTCTGCCAGGTGTGTCTGAAAATGTTTCTTTAAAGTCAAACAATAGTTCCTTCAGTTCCGCTTTCTGATCTGGCTCCAACTCCGCCTGCTCTACCAGGTTACTAATAGTCTCGCCAATGTCTTTGTTTCCTGTTGTTAACTCCGGGAAATCAATAGGCATTTCTTCCGGTTGATTGAGCGACATGTTTACAACGGCATGCCTCTGCTGGTACGGTTTGAGCAGATTAGTGTGGTACACCTGTTGCGTTTTACGCCTTCCCAGTCCAGTAACCAAGTAATTTGTGTCTGACAATTTCTGAACTACCTCAACAGGTCCCTCCCACTGGACCTGAAGTTTATTCTTCAGTGAGGGTTTCAGTATCATCACTTTTTCCCCTACTCGAAAGCTTCGCGTCCGGGCTGTCTTGTCATAATAGCGCTTAGCGTTGTTTTGAGCTCTGCGCATTTCCTGCTCCGCTAGTTCTTGAGCTGCGTGAAGTCGGTCTAACAGCTCAAGCACGTATGCTACTACCGAAGGGTCGTCCGCCCGGCCCTCCCAAGATTCTCGAACAATGCGAAGTGGGGAGCGAAGAGCACGTCCGTAAACAAGCTCCGCAGGCGAAAACCCTGTTGATTCGTGAGGAGCGATCCGAAGCGCGAACATAGCTGCGGGCAAGCAAGCCTCCCAATCCTCTTTTTGCTCATAACAAAGGGCGCGTAGCAGCCGTTTCATGACTGAATGTACCTTTTCTACAGCATTTGACTGAGGGTGGTACACTGAACTGTGGATGATTTTAACGCCACACTTTTCTAGAAATGTCGAGGTTAGTGCACTTGTAAAAACAGATCCCTGGTCGGACTGAATTTCTGCGGGGAAGCCTACACGTGCAAAGATAGATAAAAGCGCTTTAACTACCTCCTCCGAGCTGAGCTCCTTTAACGGTACTGCTTCCGGGAATTTCGTGGCCGGGCAGAGCACTGTGAGTATGTGCCGGTACCCGGACTGCGTTACAGGAAGTGGACCCACTGTGTCTATAACTAGCCTGCGAAACGGTTCTGTGATAATGGGGACCAGCTTCATAGGTGCTTTAGCCTTATCCCCTGGCTTGCCAACGCGTTGGCACGTGTCGCAGCTTCTTACAAATGCCTCCACCTCCCGAAAGCAGCCGGGCCAGTAAAACTCCCGTAACAAACATTCTTTTGTTTTTTTGATGCCGAGATGCCCTGACCACAAACCTCCGTGGACCAGGTGCAGCAGCTCCTTGCGGAAAGGATACGGTACGACTAGCTGATTAAACCGAACTCCTTTTCGACTCGTGTACTTTCTGTACAAGACGCCCCCCTTCTTGGTGAACTGAATGTTTTGCTTAGCCACCCCTTCCTTCGCGTCTGGCGTTAAGTTACGGAGAGTGGAGTCATTTTCCTGTTCCACTATCAGTTCTGTAGGACTTACATTTAACAGCTTTATAGTGCATTCTACTTCTCGAGATGCCTCGGATTCATCCGGTTTCTTACATCTTTCTTTAGATATTGTGTTTTGAGGCTCCATTATAGGGCGGTCCAGTTTCGTGCCAGGTAAAGAAGGCTCTGCCGCTGAAGCTGTTTCGTCTGCCACCGGATCTTTACAAACTGTCTGAGCGGCGAGCTCCCTTGCTTTGGATCGAGTTAAGGCCTGTACGATACCCTCACTGAACCCAATTCCTTTTTGTCGCAGCAAGTACTCTGATTTATTTGAGAACAAATACGGGTATTGCACTGGGAGATGTGCCGAAACGGCAGCTTCAGTGTCTAGAACACCGAAAGGGCCTTCGATGCGGACTCTTGCTACTGGGAGACATGCACTGTTTGTCTCTACTGCTTGTCTTATCCACGCGCATTCTCCTGTAAACTGACTCTCCTTGACATAGGACGGGTGCACTACATCCATAGTGGCGGCCGAATCGCGGAGCACGCGGCACGGTTGGCCATTCACGACTAGGTCTCGGATGTATGGTTCTAGCAATTTCATGTTTTCGTCATTACTACAGAGTGACATTAACACAACTTTCGGGTTCTTACAACCCAAAGAAATATGCCCCGTCTGTTGGCAGTTATAGCAAACTATCGGCTTCTTGGCCTCGAACGCCTTTTTCTGTTGCCCTTCCGCCCTTTTCTCGGGTGCTTCTTCCTTTCTCTTGTTTTTCTCATCACCGCTTCCTTTGGAGTCTAAACCCTCCTTCGGCATATACCGACCCGACTTTGTCCATCGCGGAGGCTTGTCGGCCCGATATTTACTAATCTCCCTCCTAGGGACATCCTTGCCTTCGAGGGCACGGCGATTTACGTACTCCTCTGCGAGCTCTGCCGCTCTCGTGATAGTATCTACTCCTTGTCTATCCTGAACCCAGTACCTAATGTTTTCAGGTAGACGCCGAAAGAATTGTTCCAACGCAAAACACTGCAGAGTCTTTTCCGCGTCGCCAAGCGCACCCTCCTCTCTAAGCCATTCCTCCAGATTTACCTTTAAGGTGTACGCAAACTCTGGGCATGACTCGTCTTTGGCTTTCTCGATCTCACGAAATTTTCGCCTGAACGCCTCCGCTGACAGTCTGTACTTTTTGAGCAGACTCGTTTTGACTCTGTCATAGTCGTCTGCGTCTTCTTTACCCATACGGGCTATAATGTCAGCTACTTCACACGGCAGCAGCGTAAGCAAGCGCTGGGGCCACGTGTTTTTAGCAAAATTTTCCCTCTCGCACGTGCGCTCAAAGTGCACCAGAAAAAGACCCATGTCCCCTCCTACCGCGTAGGATGGCATCAAATCTGTCATTCGGCGCTCTCTTTCTCGTGCCACTGCGCTAGCTCCGTTCATTGATTGAGCCTTTGCTAGTTCAATTTCTAGGCGTTTCATTTCCATACGATCGATACGTTCTCTTTCCTCTTTCTCCTCACGACGTCTCTGTTCCTCTTTTTCCTCCCGGAGCCTCTGCTCCTCTTTTTCCTCACGGAGCCTCTGCTCCTCTTTCCTTTGCGTAATAGCCTCCAAGCATTCGCTCAGCTCATCGTCATCTGCCCCGATCTTCTCGATGGCGTCAATGATCTCCTGCTTTCTTTTCGTCTCGGCAATTACCTGGCCCAGCTCTCGGGCCAACTCTAACAACTCTGGCTTTTTTAGTCCCTTCAAATTCATGGCGGTCCTTGGTGCTGCTAACTCTTTTAACTAAACAACTTTGACGTACTATCAATACTTCCGTCAACCGTTACCAAATCACTGCTTTGTTTACAATCCTACGCAAAGCCTGGTGATATCTCAGCAAAGAAAAGCAGTGCACTCACCCTATGCAGTCATGAATTCGGACGCGTTCCTTCCCGTGTTGTCAGAGATGCCACGAAGCAGTTTTGTCCGACTCTAGGTCCTCCAGACAGCAGGTCTCAGCATTGCCTCCTGGTCGATGAGCTCGATCCCACCGCTGCCATCCAGTTGTTGTGGTCTGGGTCCTGTGGGTCTCGTCGTTGGTAGCTGGCTCCCATCGGACTCGTCCCTTATAGCGAGATGCAATGCTTATATGGGAAAACAGAGAACAGACGTTTATTTACATTAGAGAGAGGTCAATAAGAAAGTTTAGATATATAGTGGCGTTCTTCGTACATGGCGAGCTCTCCACTCGAAAAAGCACACCGAATGAGCCGTGGGGGCTCATTATAAAGGGTCTGTCCTCCCCAGATCCCTAGATCGGGGACCGCGTACAGATGGCACCGTCCAATCACGGACCACACATTACCCGCGAGGGTGACGAGCACGCACGGTCCACGCGAACGTTCAAAACTGAAGCGTGGTCACCGCACGGCCATGTGGCACGAACGCGGCTCCCCCCCCGTCAAGGTGTGTCGCTGGGCGAGGGGTCTGGAGTTGATGACTGCATCCATCGAAAGGGCCGCCGTAAACAAGCTTCAAAGGGTGCCGAACGACTCGTTCAATTAGCGGGACGATTCCCGGCCGCCGCCGCCGCCGTCATCTTCCAAAGAAGAAGCTGCACCGGTGGTCTCCCGAACTGCTCACGGCGCCGCGGCGGCAGGACGCCGCACCCTCCGGCCAGGTGGGAACAATACATGGCGGACACCGGCCGCCCACCCGTTTGGCGACTCAAAAGGAACATCAAAAGGAACGCCGATCCATTGTCAGACCTGGCGCCGGTCCTAACAGCACTTGCGTTGTAAAGAGAACGCTGTGGCCGGAATGTGCCTCGGGTTGGTTCTGAGGAAAAAGCGCCAGTAGTTTGGAAACTGCGATGTTATTTTTCTCGGTTTACTTCGAGGAAACGAGTGCCTTCGCTCTCTTCTGCTGATGACGTCATCGAAAGCTGTCGCGAGCGTTTTCTCGAGCTGCGCTGGTGGTGCGTCTGTGCCGCTTCCTTCGTGGTGTCCGGCGTGCCGTGTTTGCCGAACTCTGTGTCCGCCTTCTGGCGCAGACGCCTGTTCTCGCCGAGACAAGGCTTCTTGCTTACTTCCTCGCGCCGCTCGATATTGGGCCGCGTTTCTCTGGCGCGATCGAACACAAACAAACGCTAAATCCGCGTGGGTGTTTTCGTGGAGAGCTTATACGGAGATAATCCCGGAGAAAAAGGACAGTGGGCCGTGTACCGCAATGCCGGCCTGTGTACAAGGGAACACTTCACCAGCGATGAAACCGACGACTAAGTATAGGTTTCTTCACCGTTGTTCGAAGCGAGTATATAACACGTATAATTCTGTGTAGTACACTCGTTATCAAAAGTATATGGACCGCGGAAGAAAACAGACGGGACAAGCGCAGACTTCAAACTAAAATTTTATTGACAAAAAAGCTTATATATATATATACACGCAAACGTGTACGGACAGCAATGGTCCGCATATGATTTTGCTCTCGGACGTACACGTTTGGTGTATTTACATATTTATTTGTTTGGTGGAAGGGGTGGTGTCGTTACGGCACATTTGGAAGGCGCCATGTGCTGTTTACGAGAGCGCCGGAGGCGTGTGCGAATAATGGTCTAGGGTCGACGTATCTGCGACTCGCTCGTTGAATGAGCGGCCTCATTACCGATGCATCGGTATCGTCCAGCTGAGCGTATCTCCGGCGCGGACGGGCGTCTCTCCCTTACCGCCCTGTTAAACGCAAACGCTGTGAGGACGAAACGCTCCGGCCTCCTGCGATGAGCCTGTGCAGTTGCAGTCAAAAGTTTCCGCCAGGCCGTTTTATTTATGAATTTATTTATTTATGAATACTGCAATCCCTACTAGGAATTTTCGCAGGGTGGGTTACGTGAATGCTCAATATGCAGACGAACAAATTTTCAAATCAGCAAGACAAAAACACACAAACAAAAGTACACACAAAGCAATTCAAAATATACAAAAATTCGAACGTTTATGGGGACAGAGCTGAATTGGCATGCCTTTTTAAACACTGTTATTGAGGCTAGAAGAAAAAAGTTAAGGATGGCTGTAAAACTTCGTTATTGGTTAGTTTGTTCCAGTCTTTTATAGTTCGTGGAAAGAATGAATATTTAAAGCAGTTGTTACGGGTTGGATAGGGTGTTATTGTGCGCTCATGCCTTTGTCGAGCTGCATATCCGGACGAAAATGAAAGAACTTCAGAAATGTCTGTCTTGTAATGTTGCTTTACTAGTTGATGAAGAAATTTTAGTCTAGATAAGCGGTTTCTTTCTGTTAGTGTTGGTAGATTAGCTCGTGTTGAACGTTCCGTAATTTAGGTGTGCCCGAAGCTGTTATAAATAAACGAATGGCCTTTTTTTGTACTCTTTCTAGCTTGTTGATATTAGTTTTGGTAAAAGGGTCCCATATAATGGAAGCATAATCCAGAGTCGGTATAACTATTGTTTTATAAGCCAGAAGGCGGACGGAGGGGGTTGAGAGTTTTAATGCTCTTCTGAGGAAGAACAGTTTACGCATTGCAGTGTTAGTTACTGTATTAATGTGTTTCGTCCAATTCAGGTCATCTGTGATTCATAAGCCAAGATACTTGTAATGTGGGACTTGGGAAAGTTTAGTATGGGTAGTAGAGTACTCGTATTCTAAAGGATTTTTTTCGTTAGTTATTTGCATAAACTTTTTTTTCAAAGTTAATAGCCATTTGCCATTCATCACGCCAGGAGGACACTCCTTGTAGAGCATCATTTAACACGTGTTGGTCTGCGGGACAGCATATTTCGTTATAAAGTACGCAGTCATCAGCGTAGAGTTTGATTTTAACAGGGATGGCATCTACAATATCATTAATAAACAGGAGAAAAAGTAGTGGTCTTCGCATTGAGCCCTGCGGAACGCCAGAGTCAACAAGCTGTCTATGTGAGCAGGAATCAGGAAAGACAACAAATTGTTCGCGTTTTGTGAGGTATGCAGAAATCCAGTTAACTTTATCCACTGCGACTAGGTGGCCCGTGTGAAACGATTGTCGGCCATCGGGGCCGGCAAGGTAGCGGCACAACACTGGATTGAAAAATACGTACCCCGGCCTGGCACTTCATGGTCTGGGCATTGATATCTCGGGAAGTTGGAGTCTATTTTTCGCTTCTATCACTTCCTCATTCACGCCGAGCTGTGTCACAGATTTAGGTAATTTATTGGCCGTGTCATCGCGACGCCTATTTATCGAAACATTAATCAGCTGTCTTGTTCCGCAGATGCGCCTATTGTGACGCAGTGAACATTCTAAAACAGCGTGTCAGCTAACGCGGGTTTTTACACGATGGACTTGTTATGGGTTGCTACAAAGCGTTTGCAAGCCTTTGCCGACCGTTCACGGAAGAGTCTGTCCGGCTTCTTGAACACTGGGATCCCCCCCCCCCTCGCTGCAGAGAACGTGTCTGTCCTTCACCACCTAGACTGGTCTGTCACCTACACCTGCCGTTGAGCGCTTCTGTTGACATCTCTTTCTGGGTACCTGCGTTTGCGACGGGTGATCTGCAGGTGTGGATCGCTGTCATGGTTCGTCAAAACTTGAAAGTATTTGGGAGTTACAGAGAGAATCTTAAATAAGAACGCCCTCGTAGGCGGTGAGCATGCGCGTCAGGGGGACGTTCCCTTCAAATGGTCACGCTTACAGTGGTCCGACATTTCTAAAACAAAGGGTTTTCCTAATTAGGGGTATCAAACGTATACACAACGAGCCGTCAACCTTCCCGCTCGACAGGAATTCGTCGTCAGACGATTCTGTTCTCTTTAAAGATGTAAATAAACTTCTGTCAAGTTTCTCCCTCGCGAGTCCCTCACTGCCTCTGCTCCTGGCTTCCATGGACCTGCGGTTGCAATAAGGCAGCAATACGCTACCCGTTTGTTGGCTCCACCAGCAGTAAAGTCGCAACATGGTGCGCTCGTTATTTCCCGGTGATCTGGCCCTTTTTGCCCCATCGGGTAGGCTCGAGTGCGACATTAATAACGAAGGCCGGCCTGGTTTGTTTTGACCTTCTTTGGTTGTCCAGGCTGGCCCACATTGGAAAGCTATTCGCACGCATGCAGTGGAACCATCTGCGAACTTGGAGGAATCATGACCCTTCTTCTTTGTTCGGAAAGATCAAGACTAAGTGGGATACTCAATTGGGCGACTTGGTATGAAATGATTAGTGTGAAGCGGTACCAAGGCACGTGGCAATACAGAACACATGCGAACACTAGCGTACCGACTTTGAACTTAATTTTTATTCACTTGGGCCGTTGTACTGGTACGTGGCTGCGCAAAACACTGTTCTCTATATATAGATGCATGCACGAGAGCACAACCAATCTACGTTGTTGTGTGCCATCTTCCATTGCCACGTGGCTCTGCCCATAAAAGGCCATACCGGAAGGTACGCGTACGTGAGAGTGAAGGAGCATAATAAGTGTACTACGCGGTAGGAAACAGATGAATGACCCTTCAGTTGATAGTCTGCGCTTGTCCTCGTCTTTTTGCCGTCCGTGTTTTCTACCGCGTAGTACATTTAGATCATGTATCACCAACTAGCCCAATCGTGCACCTTGATGAGCATAAAGAAAGTGTCCGAAGCAATGGTCTATCGCATACGTCTGCATCCAGCTCGTTTTCCTTGAATCTTCCCTCCCATGACGCTTCTCCGTGCTATCTTAGTTGTTGCAGAATATGAATAGTCTTCCCAAAGCCCTAACCACCGTCCAGTGGCTCTCGCTCTTTGTGGTGGTAGTCGTTATGAGAAGGGCACCTAATTTCTGCAGCCCGGTCGGGAGCATGGCGCAGTGCCTTTAGGTGCGGCCGCTATACGTCTGGTGTTTCCGACTGCCTTGCCGTCGTCCTCCTCGCCTGTCTCGTCGCCTTCTTGGTTGAAAGTATCCCTAATCCGCGGATTGGGGCGCCATGGGGAAAGCTGGGATACAGAACTAATCCCCCTTTTTCTCCTTTCACTCCGCCTGACGCGTCGATGCCATCCTCTCCCTCTCTCTTATTGGCCAGTGTGGCGGCGTTCGTGCTTTTTTGTTGGTCTGCCGTTGGCACTTGGCAGTGGTGGTCATTTTGCGGAGCTCGCTCTCGGTGAACGGCCGTCTGTTTCTTGTCGCCGACTGGGATTTGTCTGCCGTGCATCGACTCGCCGCTGCCTCGGTGTAAGTTCATTTCCTTCGCGCCTAAACGCTTGTCGTCTTGCTTCAGCGCACCGTGGTACGCTGTTCTGTATCCACATTTGGAAGTTTTTTCCCTTATCGTCAGAAACGCGAAAATTTCGCGTTGCGGCGCAATGCGTGTCCCTAAGGTCATGGACCTCGAGTTCAGTTGCTTTCATGGATGGTTTTAGCCAGGATGAACGTGTGCTAATGACATCTGCCCATGGCAGCGCCTTGAGACTTGAGTTTGCATTTTCTGTATCCTCGTGGCTACCTAGCTAACCGCCATGACTGTTCGTTCATCTGGCGCTGAACTCCGTGCTTCCTTTGTCCCATGTTGAAGCCTCATTCGATGAGGTTTTCTTGGCAAGCTTGCCGAATTGCAAACACCAGTAGCTAACTGCAAAGAACGTCTGAGTATAGTAATTAATGTGTTTTTTTCTCATTGCGTTATGTGATCAGTCATAATCGAAACAATGCGGAAGTTCAAGGGAGACTTGACATCGTGCATCAATCGTTGAACTGGGAATATCGGATGGGATGAAGCCGCCTGTTCGACGATTTGTCAAAGTCGTAATGCAGTACCAGTCCTCCATGGTGTTTTCGCGTGTGGCTTGCGACTCTGGTGCCGATGTACACCGTTCGTCGTCCACTATGCGGCACGTGGCGGATGGTTCGTGGAAGCGGACTGTCACTTTTGTTCGTCTCGGCGTTGTTGGTAACGTTGGTTTGGCAGAATCCTATGATGAACAAAACCCAGAAACAGGCTCAGTGCTTTGCGTCTCTTCTGTGCTCGTCCTCATTCCATGCGTGGTGAAATATCAATTCCGTAATTTCTCGTAAATACAGCATGCCTTTGCACCTCAGCTTCCGATTATCACTGCACTTGACGTACGCGAACGGAAATGTTTCATAGGCGAATCGTGTTTACTTGGCGTGGTTTCACACTATTGCAAAGCGAGGTGGATTGAGTGAGGGTGGAGGGAGGGGGGTTAAGGCATGACTAGTGCCAGTGTCGTACGGTCTGATACGAATTTACTAACTTGGTCGTGACTAATCGGGTTGAATCGCGATTAGCCATGCACCATCTCTTGACCTACGGGTTCTCAAACTTCGCGCTTTCAGAAAAGTTTTTTTTCACGTTGAGGTATGTAAAAAAGGGGGAGGGATAGCGATGCGACCGTAGACGTTCCTACAGGGTGGGGTCGCTGAAAAAAAATACTATGCGCTGTAGTATTTTTCTGTTTGTTTGGCATGGGAGGTAGTTAAGCAGGATTTGTGATGCAGAGCCTTGCTTCACATCGTTCACGCTGCCTTCTAAACCAGCTCGGCTCCGGAAACTTGTCACATTCTTGTACATTCGCATTGTAATCACCTGTCTGAGAGTTCAAAAAAAAAAACTGGCATTCCTACTGCGCACAATGGCCACGCAATGGAAAGCCACTACTTGGCTTTCCCCTTACTTGGCAAAACAGACTTCTTCGAAAAAAAAATAAATCTTGGTGGAATAGTTACTAAACAGGTTCGAGCAACGTTCCACACGACAGGTGAGGTTAATAGCGATGCGTGCAGCGAGGTAGGTACTGGGTTCGGTTCGCTGCACCCCTGGGCATCTTCTTTTTTTGTTCAGGTTAGGGCCTTTTCACGCGCTGTCCGCACGCATGTGCCGGGATGCCTGCCGCACCCAAGCGGAGGGTGAAAGAGCGTCGCCGATTCGCTCACTTGTTGAGAATGCGTACGGAAAGCAGAGCACGACACCTCTTGGGTGTCCTGCACTGCTGGCTCAGTTATTGGGTGTGCTTATTGTTGCTTTGAACTGCTATAGTTCCATTCGTTTCACCTGCACTTGGCATTCGTTTCGAAAAAATGCAGCTGTCGTGCAAGGGCTACTTCACGAATTCCCTGCTCGTGAGGTATAGTGCCGAGTCCGTGCAGCGCAAGATGGCTGCAGCAGACGACACAGCCGATTGCATTCATTTCTGTATTAATGGTGTCCAACAAGCATGACGGTGAACATTTTCCGGTAGACACATGCCAAGCAACAAAAGTGGTGCCGTCTTCCACCAATCACAGCATACACAACCCACGAGACAGCCGACGAGTACCATAGGGCTTGCACGACATCTGCACTCTCGTATTCGTTTCGGCGTCTCGTCGCTGCTGCACTTGCTGGAACGTCACCTGCACAACAGCCAGGCGGCGCCACCGTGAACCAGTTCTGGAAGTGCAGGGTGAATCGAGCGGACCTTATAGATCGCACCTCTCTGGTGACACTGTGAGACCAGTTTTGAAGCCTGTGTTTACCCCTAATTAAACAACCTAACTAACGTTTTCTTATGACTTAAGTCAACCTTAGCCATAATTCCTCCCTTAACGCGTTTCAAGAGCATACCTTGTACTTATTGCGGAACTTTCGTCGTACTTAAGTAAAGCTCGGTTAAGATAGCCTATGACGTACCTTAAGGCTTCCTTAAACAACATGGTGGGGGGACGACAACTGTTCACATTTCGTTGATTGTGTGGACCGCAAATAAGATATATTGAACGGCACAGCGTGCGCATACACGTCACCGCCGCGGCGAATCCTCGGCGACCGATGGAACCTGGTTGAGACCTACGACAAGCAGGAATTTGTGTGCCGCCCCCGCTTTACAAAAAGTGCCGTCAAGAATCTGCTCGCTGTGTGGTTTCTGCAGGAAAATATCCACAGCTGCTCGTCGCATCGCGCTTTTATGTAGTAGGCTCGTTTCAACTTGCGAGCATTCAGTTCAGCGGATATTTGCTATGGCCGCAAAAACACTCTTTCCCGTGCCGGAAAACACATCTCTATAGTCTGTTATAACATAAGAATAAATGTAAGCTCCACCTGCTGTCGTTCCCTTTTACTGCAAATTCCGGGATGGCTCTTGTTCTTTTATTTGTATTTTGATTTCTATTAGGTTGTAGCCACGAGCCCCGCCGCGGTGCTCTAGTGGCTAAGGTACTCGACTGCTGACCCGCAGGTCGTGGGTTCGAATCCCGGCTGCGGCGGCTGCATTTCCGATGGAGGCGGAAATGTTGTAGGCCCGTGTGCTCAGATTTGGGCGCACGTTAAAGAACCCCAGGTGGTCTAAATTTCCGGAGCCCTCCACTACGGTGTCTCTCATAATCATATGGTGGTTTTGGGACGTTAAACCCCACATATCAATCAGGTTGTAGCCACGTTTTTCGTTTTTCTCTGAGGGCACACGGTGTCTGTCCTGGTACTTGTTGACAAAATCCGTCGGGACGCGTCGCCACCTTTTCGGTGAAGTTCACTTCAATGCACCATTCCACAATAAATGCACGTTCGTTAAAAAATTCTGTAGAACCTCTTAAAATCCTAAAGAAATGTAAATTTCAATCACAGCGAGCATGCGGTAGCTAAGGTAAGCTCGTACTCGAGACGAGCTGAATTCGGTGGGAAATGGTCATAGATAATGTTGGGGACGAGGTTCATACCTCGCTACAGTGTAGATAGAAGTGGTTTAGGCGGTCGTTGTCTCAATACAAGATATCTATCATGCTTTTTCCGTTGCAGTGCTTCGCCGCGTGGGCTAGAGTTACTGTGTGCTACCTGAAAGTATCGTATACAGCAACTGTAGCGCTGGCAGAGGCGTTCCCCGCGAGGTGGGGGGGGGGGGGGGGGTTCGCAGCGTCCCTCCTTCCTATTACGTCAATGTGGGGGGCTGACACTGCGCTCCTCCCCCTTCGTACGCTGTGAGTACTACATTGCAAAGATCGAGTGGCTTGTAGTGCCAGTTCGGACGAATATCGCGCCGCGCACTTGAGTGTGGAGGCGGGAACGAGACGCAAGCGAAGCATGCACTTTGTGCTGCGTCGTCATCCTGGCGCCTGTCTGGAAGACGTTTGGTTTTGGTTGGTTCGCCAGCTGCGTCGCCGCTCGCTGTGCGACTCGAACCAAGCGGGCCCGGCTTTCAGCTCCTAATGACACTTTGCACAACCGTTTCGCCGAAGAAAAAAAAGACGATTCTGCCGAAGGTGTATGCAATTTCATGCGTGACCTCGAGCCGCAGTTTATTTTTGCTCGTCGTTATTACCGTCAATGGGAGGCTTTTCAGAGGCGGCAGTGTTCAGCTGTCTGTTCACTGACCCCGTTTCGAGGGCCAGTCCATGGTGACTTCGCGCTGGTTTCTGGGGTACCTGAGCGCTCGGTCCAGCAGTTCACACTCCGCGTGTCGCTAACTGACCTCGCGGAACCCTCGTACTAGCTTCTCGAATGGGTCTTTTTGCCTGCTGTTGGTCTGCAGTTTCAATATCGTCCCCTTCCCTTCGTGGCGTCTCTGGTGTTATCTTGCAGCTCGTCTGCGCGGTCAGTAGTCTGGGCAACTTATCTCTCTTCACAACGCTTGCATTGGTCGTCTTGCGTTTTTTTTTTTGTGGTTTCATAAAAGCGAGGTAAACCTAAGGAGGTGCTTTTTCTGGAAAAAAAAAACACATCCTCCTCCAAAGAGCGCACGAAGTTGCTCACGTCATCGGGTTTATATTGATATCTGTATGGTCGTTAAAAGAGAATATAAATTTGCGGGACATGCGGGCAAGCGTCATCGTTCTGTGTATTTATTTTCGCGGTACGCGTGCTGGTGTGTTCGTTTTTTAAACCCTTCTAGATGCAGTTTCTAGTGGAACTGTATCAGTAAGTGCATTTTTCGGTATATCAGCGTTCTTTAGCTCTGTTCCCGCTGCGTACACCGGTCGTGCGCCTGCCACGCAGCAACGTCCTCTCATCCTCGCGATTTCCCAATTGCCCTATTAGGGTCACGTAGCCTTCGTGACATTGTGCGTACCTTTACCAGAAATGAAGCGCTGTGGAATGTTGCGCTTCGATGTAGGTAATCCGAATGGCGCGCTCGGGTGGCTTCGGCGCGAACTAAGCTCGCGCAAACCGGTGCAACGTAAGCTACCCCACGCGCGAACCGAGCACGCAACGCGTGCAACTGGCGTCTCGCCTTTTCTTTTATCTGCCCCGCGCCGAGTTCGCTTTGTTTGCGAAGTAGGCGGGAGAAACCCAGGAAATTGCGGCCCTAAGTGAAATCCCATCGTGCAGCGAAGCTCGAATTGCTATCCCCCGGGTTCGCCGGTGTGCAGTAACCGTTGCGCAGTCGCTCGCTGCGTTCTTTCCGGGTGCGAGCCGAGGCGTTTATCGTGCTCCGGCCGGCTGCTGCTGCTTGTCTGCAGCGATTGCCTTTTGTTTTTTTTTTTGACTATAGTCTTTTTGGGACCTTCGACGAAAAAAAAAAATTTGGTCTGCCTGTGTATTTGTCTGTTTGTCCGCCCTGACGATACCTCAAATGGCCAACCCCATCCGCAGCGCCCACCAATATTGCTCAAGGTTTAGCGTCATATTTGTGCGATTATCAATTAAAAAAGCAAATATTGCGCATATTTGAGGCGCCA
Source organism: Rhipicephalus annulatus (assembly GCA_013436015.1). NCBI lineage: Eukaryota > Metazoa > Arthropoda > Arachnida > Ixodida > Ixodidae > Rhipicephalus > Rhipicephalus annulatus. Next base: position 58,126 of record WOVY01001477.1, on the reverse strand, counting down.
TAACAACACGTCTATGTTTTGTATGTCTGCCTTTATACTAGAAGAGGCACACGCAAATAAATCTAAGGACTGTAGCGTTTATCGCGCTGCGCTAACAGTGCAACGCGATGCTCAAAAAGGTGTTTCCAACGCTCTGCTACAACGACACGGTGGTGGCACCTGCCCGTCGCTTTGCATTCTACACCTTATCGCCTCCAAGACTGGCGCGCATCTTTCTCCGCCGTCGCACGCGCCTTCGTTTTCGAAGATGGCTGTCAGATGGCGCTTGTGTCTAACGTGCCTAGATGCGCTTGTTCGCCTCCTCTACACGCGAGGCACTGTAAGGGTACGAGCACACTAGCGGGAAGCGTGCCGCCGCGGCAGGACGCGCGTCTTCGCCGCCGAGCGGTGAAAAGCGGCACGCTGGCCACATCTGCGGGAGTCACGTGACAAGTCTCGAGCGGTCTCGCAGCTCGCGAGATTTCGCGCGCTTATTCGTCGTCTGTTCTGACAACGCCTCATGTACTAGGAAGCGTTGGTTCTGAGCTCTCCGACTTTACGGTGCAGTTGTGCGAACAATGGCAGGCGACGACGATCTCCGCGCAACGCTCAACGTTACCGTGATGGCGTGTCTGCTGTTGCTTTGCGTCGCCGCTCTCAAAATGCGCCACGAAGATATTGGGTCCATCCACTTTGGAGGTACAGAGATACTGAAGGCATGAAACAGGTATCCTGCGTGCGCTGCATCGTTTTGTCGTATAAGAAAGGGTAGAGTCTAATCTCCTCTAAAAAGCGTTCGGTGTCCATGGTGCGTGTCTCAGTAAACGACGGCGTGAGAAAAATGACAGCCGAAAAAAAAAAGAAAACAAGCTTCGTGCGTTGCTATGGCGACTACCACGCACGTAGCTGATTGGCGCTTTGCTTGGGCGGCGGCGGCAGAAATAGCGCAAGGAGCGATTGAGTCGGCGGCAGAAATTCCTCGACGCTCGGCGGGAGAAAGAGAGAAAAGCGGCGTCTCGCGAGCGGCGCGCGGCAGAGCGTGGCGCCGCTAGTGTGTTCGTGCCTTAACGCAGCGCCTTCAGAATACCATTCACCGATTTTCTTGCGCAGAACATCAAATGAACGTTTTGTTCACTCTCTCCCGACGCAAGACTCGTCTTTCGACGGCATTTACAGTGTAACATGTATATTCGGGCCATTTTTTTAATGAAGCTCTCCCGGGTGTCGTCGTCCTTGCAGGGTACGCGTTCGTTCACAACGTGTCACTAAGATGCGTACGCGTTTTTTTTTTTTTCTCGATACGAATGGGGTACAGCCGGCGTAGAATTTCCATAGGCCTCGCATAGGTGTGAGAAAACCTTGAAATTGCCTGAAATTTGTGGCTGCATTTGGTAGAACTTCCCAGTATCTGTTAGAGCGGCTTAGAACAGGACGCAGATTTCAAATCACAGCTGGCTGGCGAAAGTGGCAAAATACGCTTTTTTTTTAACTGCGCGTATAGTGGTCCCTAAACTTTTGACACAGACTCTGTGTGTGTTCGCTCTCTCTTAATTTCTTGCAAATTAATGAACGTTTGGCAAACTTGCAACGAAAAATGATGTTTCGTTTCTCGTTCGCTAATGTTCTTTCTGAAATATATAGTATATACACTAAAGCGCGCGTCAACCGCCTACGCACACCTAATGGTTTCAATGTGTCAAGACAAACTTGTTCCATATTCGTGTTGAGGATTGTTAACTGCCTTGACTCGGCTATGCGTGTAGTATACCGTGATAGCGGTATTGAAGTGCACAAGTGTACATACGTACGTTACCCGTACTGCTTACCGCACGTGCGCTATTTTTTTTTTTTTTTCAGATTTAACTTTACCGTGTTAGCGTAGGTGTACGTAGTGTACGTAAAACATGCCGGTGCTCTCGGATGCCCGTTTTGGAGGGATTTTAGCGTACTTCAAAGATTCACTTTGTTCACAGCAAACGATTGTTCCAAGCGGCTTCACTTGCCTTCAGTTAGCTTCGACGACCGAGTATTACGTTTAAGTTGGCGTAGTTTTTCACATAGCTTCCCATTTCGAACGTGTCTAGGCCCAACTACAAGATTGGTGTAAACAAATCGGTAACATAAATGTTCTCGCGTTTGGTTTGTTGTTCACGCTTATTTACTTTTATTACTACTAAACTAAAGTTGTAACAATTTTTCGCGCGGTGGCATAGGCAAACATCCTCGTTTCCTTTTCCTTTTCACTGTTCTTTAAATTATTAACCGTCCGATAGGTGGCGGCACCATCCCAGCTGCGGCACGTAAATGCTATCCCGTCAAACTATAAGCCTCTGTCCGCAACGAACGGTTGCTGCACGGTATCGCCATTCCCTTAACCTCCGCTATCACGCTATTGGTAAACTCCAACTGTCTATTATCTTTGACGTCGCCTTTCGTTGACGTTCCGATAGCGGCTTTCCGCTCAGTCTGTGTGCTTCAAATCCAAATGTCGCTCGCTGATGAGGTGCAGGGTAATATTTTTGATGCGGTAAAGCTACTATTGTTCATCACCGTCGAGGCTACAACGGAAAAAAGTTTACACACGCGTATCGCCTGTGCTTTGTGGTAGCGTTGTTTACATTCAGCCAGATTGATTTTATCATGCATTCGCCTTCGATGCTTGCTAAGCCACCTCGTACGCACTTGCGATGTGTAGGCGATTACTTCGGTGCGCTTGAACGCTAATCTTTTAATCGAGGTTCAAGGTTCTAGAAGCTAATTAATGTCGCGCATAATGACCGAGTTCATGCAGATTGTATTTAATAGTGTGCGCGCTTCACCAGTCGCGTCAACGGGACTTGCGTAACGCGATTTCGTTGTAATTACTTCACGGCGCCGCGCCGCTGGGCAGGATAAACGGAGAACAGGTGAAGCCATTTTCTCGAACACTCGAGCCCGGGACTGCGCCGGCGAGAACTGAGTAATTAACGTATTGTGTGAAACCCGGTGAGTGCGAGCACGTGTGGCCGGCCGCACTTGCGAAATGTCTCCGCTTGACCTGCTGGCAGCTGCTTTGACCGTCAGGATTGCTGCTGTAGACTGCCGTCGTGTCCTTTCGACGTTCGCTCGAGAAATTGTGAGGAGCCTGCAGTGAAGTGAAAACGATGGCATAGGAGGGATACAAAACACAGCTCAAAACTATCGAGGGAGAATTTATTGCAAAGGTGGTGAGATGAACACGTGCTGATGAAACGACGCGCTTCCAGGAAAACTGGCTCGGCGGCAAGTATAGTCTGATATAGTTTTGTGTTTTTGTTTTGTTATTTCCATATAGTGTGCGTCTTGAGCGTACAGTGTGAAACTTGTTTCCGCATATGTTCTTTGTACATACCAGATATGTAACCGCAACTCCTGTCTTGGCCCTTGGGGTGACAGTATGAATAAATAAATAAATAAAAAAGTATACTTTGACCGAGAGTTTCTCGACAGATGCATCACCTGCTTTGTTGATGATATAAGTGCTGAAGCAGTCAGTCTGTTGACTGTCTCACCATCGCGAAGAGAGATATCGCCATTCGGCAATTTGCTTCGTTATGAAACGCGATTGTGCACTCGCTTGTTGTCGCTTTTCGGAGACACCCCGTATTATACGGCTAGTCGTTTCTCAGTTGGGAATGACTGGACTGATCATGATCTTGTGGTGACGTGGCCATTTCGCTCATTTTAATTTTGAACTTAATTTTCATGGACAGTAGAATCGCCTTATGATGTGCATGGGGCAAAGTGAGAGTGCCGAATTTCAACTGGGAAATTAAGTCTGCCCTTTTTTATTATGCATATCTACCAAATTGTTTGTAATGTGTGCGGGCATAAAACTCCATCAAAATGCACTGCCGCCAAGCCGCTCAACTTCCAAACTTAACTTTGGGGGATCACACCTTAGTTCTTTTGAAGCGGGCAGGGTGTCAGCCAATCCTTGGCACAGCTCCTACACGGCACGTAGTTGATGCCATAATCTTGCAGCATTTCAGACCTGCGACAGTAATTAAATCGTCTTGTAGCAGTTTCATTTTGATCGCTTTGTGACTGTTTTTGCTCACTAATACAGCGGTGAACATGCCCGCGTAAATCCTCTGCACCTTATTGGACCTCCGGCGAATTCCAGTTGTTGATTTGTGAAGCCGTTTTTCTTCTCGCCATTTCTACGGTTCTTATTCATCGATCCGTGTGAAGCTGATCAATGAACAAAAGGTGCCATAGTGCGCATAATCAACTAGTGGCTGGCGTTTTCCTCGTCAATGACCGATTTTACCAAGAAGTAAACAAAAGTTTGCTTCAAATTAAACTTCTCGAATACGCCATGACGGTTGAACTCGTCACAATTATATTGGCTTGTATTGATGTGCGGCCGCCGCGGTGGTCTAGTGGCTGGGGTACTCTGTTGCTGACTCGCAGGTCGCGGGATCGAATACCGGCTGCGGCGGCTGCATTTTCGATGAAGGCGAAAATGCTGTAGGCCTATGTGCTCAGATTTGGGCACACGTTTGACGAACCCCAGGGGTTCGAAATTTTCGGAGCCCTCCACTACGGCGCCTCGCATAATTATATGGTGGTTTTGGGACGTTAAACCGCACATGTCAATCAAAAACTTGTATTGATGTCTGCCTGCGCACACCTCTTTCGAGCCGTTGATTTCGCCTGCGTTTGTTTGCCCTTGGGTGTCTGTGGTTCTCTGGCTTCTTTCTTCGGTGCATGGCCCGCTTTGCCCTCTTTTATTCCCGGATGGTGGCACTTTTCCTGTCGCTATCTAACATTCTTGGGTGGCTTCCTTTGATTTCCAGTCTGCCGCAGGTGTCCAAAGGGACACTGAAGAGCACACATATTTTTTGCGTATTAGTAAATTACTCTTTCAGCGCACGGAAATAGTCATGCTTGGCGTTCTAAGACGTTTGGTATACGCGATAAAACGCGCGTAACTAAAATAAGGTCCGTTCCCGCAACGCTGTGACGTCATAGATTATTGACGGCGTCCTCTAGGTCCTATGTATTTCCTAATCGGTAAAAAAAAAACTAAGTATTCATCTACCCTTGAGGAGGGCATAAACTCATTCCTAGTTTTCGGAAGTTTCTTTTACGTCGACGTCGCCCATGTACGAAAAATGTGCTTTGAGGACCGTAATGTCACGCATGAGGAATTCGGCGTTAAATTTAAAAAATGCAACTTTAACCTTGATTTTCTACTCTGTTAATGAAGCTATGATGGTGAGATTAACGTCATTAGAATTTTCAGAGTGCAATTTTTCCGTCTGAACTGCTTCATTGTTTCACTTTAGTGTCCCTTTAAGCCTCGCGCGTGACCTCTAATAACGTTCGAGTTGGTACTCCCGGATAACTTACTTGCGCAAAATTTTTAAGCAACAGACGAAACACAGACCGTCCAAAAAATTGCGCAAGAAGTAAGTTATGAAGTACTCGCAGTGTGCGTTGCACGCGCTCCTTTTTTCTGCTTGGCGAAGGGGCGTTGCTGACCTGTGCCGCGTTGCTTCTCTGCTCGCTCCCAGGCCGCGGCCACTGGCAGGCAACCTTTGGTCCGGGCCCGCGAGGCCAGTCCATGGCCGGTCTGGGGCCGAGGGCGGCTGCTGTCACGCTTCCGGCAGCCGCGGCTCTCGCTCTTCTGCTCTCCTTCTTCCTGCTCAAGAGGCGCCGCTCCAGAAGGGCCTCTAACTCTGAGTGCTGCTCCCTCTCTGAAACCACAGCGTGCCTCCTCGGTAGCGACGACCAGGGGGAGGAGGCTGACCTCTGGAGTGCCGCCCCCGCAAGCAGCGGTGACCAGGAGGTGCTGAGGTCTTCGTCGCCGCCCGCGCCGGATAGCAGTCCCCCGCCCGAGCCGTTCCCCGACATGAGACTCCGGGACGGCAGCAAAGCGGGTGACGCGAAGCTCAAGGGCAACAACAGCCGCACCAAAAGTTCGCGGTGTCCTGCCGCGATGGCCGCAACGACAACAAAGACTGCTGGTGGCGGCCCGACGACGAAACCGCCGTGCTCGAACGCGACGAGCGGCAAGGTGTGCAATGCGTCCCAACCAGCGCGGCAGCAGAACAGCGTTGATGTGGTTGTCACGTCGGCAGTGCGCGAGCAGCCGGCGCCGTGTGCGGTGCTGACCGTGGAGATTCCCGAGCAGCCGACGTCGGTCCAGAGGCCCGAGGACGACGACTCGACGGCGGTTGATCGGGACGCGTTGTGTGGGGCTAGTCCCAGCGGGTCGGTGGACTCGCTGCTCGGCCAGTCGTCGCCGCCAAGCTCGACGGTGTCGCCGGCGCGCCGCGAGAGCGGCTCCGAGCCCAGCTCGTCGCTTCTCGCACGAGAAATGGCCGCGCTATCGCTGGCTGCGCAGCGGTCCTCGACCGCAGACGCTTCCTCCGAGAACTCGACGCAAAGGGAGGCGCCGGCGGACGAGGTGATTGTTAGCACGGTCGCGACGACGACTTCGACGGCGCCCGCGCTGCCTGGAGAGCCCGCAACGAGGCAAGACGATGCGGCGTCACCCAGCACCGCGGACGCCGTGCAAAACGAGGAGTCTGTATCAGAGGACAAGAGCCAAGCGCAGGCGCTGTCCTTCTCCGACGCACACAGCGAGGTGAGTGCCGGATGACGGACAGTTGATGTTTTCACAGTAGTTAGTCTTGAGCTCTGTCCGGGACCAGCGACTGCCCAAAACACTGCAGAGCTTTGCAAAGCGCAGCGGAAGCATATGTTACCATGTGTATTCCGCCCTGCAATAATGCCTTCGGGCCCTGCAGGTACTTTGAATAAGTGATGAAAAAATACCATAGGAGAGAGTGTAACCATAAATAGCCGTGTATAGACAGTTCTATTGGGCGAGGAGGACCCGACTGGCAATCGGCGCTTTCCTCCTTTCTGGAGCATGCGGACGGCACAGAGTGTACAAGCTGGTGCATGGATGCGTGGCATTGTTGAACAACTCGGCGAGTTTTAGGCCGAACTTCGGATTTCCTTCTCTTTTATGGCAATGTTGGCCAGCAAAAGGTCAATAGGAAGCCACTGTGACAAGCTTGGTCTAAGAACCACAGTAAAAAAAAAATGCAAAAAGCCATTTAAAAAAGTATGCGGCACGCATCACCAAACGTGCAGCGTTTGTGGTTACCTTGTGGTACTTTGTTTGTGTTATGTGAAAAGTTTTATATCTGCAAGTGCCACGATGTGCCCAGGATGCACAGTGTTATACTTGGCTTAATAACAATTGGATATAATTAGATTAACGACCAAAAAGGGGGGAAGACGGTAGGTCTTATGTCTCTTCTTAGAATATCAGCTGACTTTCAACAAAAAATTTGTCATATCACCTGTCTGTAAGTTCTCATTAATATTGCCTAACAAAGAAAACGAGCCTTTAAAAAATACCCTTCTTTCCTTTATCATACTGCAGAGTATAACAGTGTGTGAGGTGCATCGTAAAAACATTTCATAGCTTATAGATACAATTGGCACAGGAATTGACGCTGAAACGTATACCCGACATAAATCATGCGATACTGCCCAGCCTTCTGTATATGCAACAAAGGTTTGCATGTGGAGGAGTAGTCACATGGTGCTTGCGACATATGGCGCAACACGCTCCCTAAATATGGCAGCACACCCTTAACTCGCTGTGTTCTGGTGTATAGGGAGTCTCACTAAGTGACACTGGTTGAAGTTATTAGCTAGCTAAAAGACTGGTAGAAAGTTATGTCTGTACTCTTCCAAGTTCAGTAGTTGTTCCTGAACATTCACTAGTAAGCTTAACCTTGTATTTTCATAACACTAAGCTGACAAGTGCGTCATTCGAAAATAAATTTCTATTGGTGGGACTTGTGACGTTGAAAGCTTGAAGAGCAAAACAAATGTTTTGCAGCTTCGCTTTTGTGTCAGGAGTCCTCAGTGATGAATCTGTGTTTTCGGTAGTGCATTTCTCCAATTGTTTAAGCTAGCTTTTCTGTTGCTAACTGCTATTCTCGGTAGCATTGTCTGCATTGTGCATTGCCTTCTGTGTAGCCCTGGTGGATGTGCCGTGTAGGCCAGCACGATTTTCCAACAGTTACTTCAGCGAAGACTCATGCGTGCAGGCGGCAAGTGTTATTTGAAATAGCAACAGTAGGGTATTGCATGTCCCGCCACTACAGTGTGAAGTAAGACTAAACTTGTTTCACGAAACTTGAGTAGGCCATGTCGTACCATTTTCCTATTTTGACCGACCTTTTTCTGGTGTTATGATATGGTGCACATTTATGGTTTGGCGTTTACTACGTGGACATAGTTTGTTACAAATGCAGCTCTGTAAGTCTCTGCAGCTGTTAATAACTGCTGAACGAATGGTCTGGAGGGGCGAACTTTCACAGAAAACAGTTTATTAGTCTGTCCAGTATACAGTAGGCAAATGTAATTTTTAGGCAATCATTAAAAACTTGGGTCCTTTACCAGGCAGTATATTCAGTTGTTGCAGAGCCAATTTTGCCAAGTCATTTGGAGCTGCAATGCCCTTTTTCTTTCCCTTCGTCAGCTTTTTGTAGGAAAAAAAAAAGAAATATTTCAAAGGAAATTTACTGTGCATATAATGCTCTCCTCACAAAATGTCATCTTATAAGCTTCTGTGGTTAGCACTTACATAGATCGCACTGCCCGTGTTTGTTCTTTGAACTATAGAAGAGTGCTTAGATTAAAAACCACACCATTTTGGAGAGGGGGGGGGGGGTTATTTGCTAGGTGATGTCATATTCCAAGAACAAACGCTAAAAATTTCAAGCTTGCGAGGGTTCACACACTTAGTCCGCAGTTCAGGTTATTTACAACAATTGTGCCTTGCTGGCCAGTTTTTTGAGCGATGCATATAAACTTGAATGCAGCTATGCTTTTCCCGAGTGCATTGCTCTGTACCTTCATGCAGCTTCTAATTTATCAACCTCACGTATAGTGTTTTCAATTCTCGTGAGAAGCTTCGTATGAATAGAACAATCGATAACTGCCAAATCTAGCAGCGGCAGAATTAGCCTACGATGCTTAGGCCATTCACTTTTACCCTGATTTCTATACCGAAACGTAATACATCAGCTTCATGTCGTATTCTTTCTTGTGTATGGCTCTGCACTTGTCTCTGTTTATCGCGAAATGTGATACCTTGCGAAGATCTGCATTGTATTGCTTTCATTTTATGATTATTTGTTTTCATTGCCGACTCTCTAGAGCACACCCGGTCTTTGCAGTGTGCTCTTGTGTGCACTCGTGTATAGCACCTGTCTTCGTGCACCTTCTACATGTTTTTGTTTTTTGTCTCGTTACTTCCCGAAACACCTGCTGTGTGCTTGCAGCTCATGCAGCAGCGTTTAGCTACACGTTCTCGCAAGCTTGTACAGTAGTCGTCGAGCCTTGGTTGTTAGGGTTGCGGTATGTGGGCTTCACCATGCTACAGTGAGAGTTAATGTAAATATGCATTTATAGGTCATGTATGCTGAAGGGGTTTAAACTGTTTAACCTTTCTTTCTCGTCTTTTTTTTTAATCAGCTTCTGTATTTTGTTTATACTGTCATGATTAAAATATCAAGGTGCAAAATGAACATTATTAGAAAGGAGACAAACATATGGAATTTTTGCTCACATGCATCTCGGAAGAAACAGTAAGATAAAAATTTAGGAGTAGCTACAGAATTAGGCCGGGGTGCAGAAAACTGGCACAGAGTAATGGAACCAAAAGATACCTACTTTTGCCACCATCTCTTCGTATTGCAAAAACTGACGTCATTCATCTGAAATGATCAGTTGTTGAGAACAGCAAGTAAATTTTTGCCTGCTAAGGAAACAAACGTAAACACCTGAGGACTGTACACTCAGGCTGTAGATCAACTTAGAACATTGAATAATGACAAAATGTTTCATCTCAGAATCATGCTTAAAAATCTGTGTTCTGGCCATGGCAGTGGCGTTTCAATGGAGGCAAAACGTTACAGGCCCACATGCTTCGATTTAGGTGCACATTAAAGAAAACCAGGAGTATTTGATTCCCAGAACTATCATAATCATATTGTTGTTTTGGGATATTAAAGCCTTGACAATTTTTATTAAATCCTATTGTGTGCTAGCAATGTGCCTTTAAAGGACACTTTCCTTTTGTACTTTAACATAGCTGCAGGTAGGCATTTTTCCAGGCTGCTCGCTCCTTTTTCCCGAGCGGCTTGCACCTGCCCTATAAGTCTCTTTGTGCATATATGCATGCACGGTCGGCACCAAACAAGGGGGAAAACAAAAATACTGATCTTTGCAGTTTCAGCGTGTCTAAGGCACTTCGTCATCATCTCCTCATCGCAGCAGCACGGCGCTGCCCTGCCATTTTGTGTGTGGCCTGTGGGAACAGCTGTTTTGTGGAGACAGCTGCTCACACTCGCAGGGCTCCTTTGCGTGTTTCCTTTCTCTCCTCCTCCTCATTCTTTCCCCTGCTCGTAAAGAGTCGAGGAGTGAGGCATTCCAAGCAGTGGGGACTCGGCTGAAAGCCTCCTTCCTGTCAGCTCGCCACGTCGGCAGAGCACAGCTGTTCCGATCACTGGCAGTTCTGTCATCTGCCAGTGGACACTCGTTTTCCCTCGCAGCCTTGGTCCTTAAACGTCTATAAACGTGTCGATTCGGTCGGCTTGTTTTCCTCTCTGCTGCGCTTTGGGTGGCCATTGTTCCTTTTGTTTGGTCAGCAACAAAGCCAGGTGTTGTGGATGGACAGCATTGTTGCAATGGGCAGCAGCTGTGTAGAGGTGGTCTGCCCAGACCGGTGTCTTGGCTTTGCGATGAGTGACCGCCGGCTCTCGGCCATCGAAGACATGATCCTCAAGGAGATGGAAGAGTCGTGCGAAGTGGTGGACTTGCTCTCGTCGTCCCTGGCATCGTTTCACTGCATTCTCCTGGTGAGAACGTGCTCTCTTTATATTGCAACATCCCGTGCCCTTTTGAGCGCTTGTAAAAAACGGTCTTTTACGGTTTTATGGGTGACTCATACATTTCTTCGTTAAATTCAAAATTGTGAAAACATCTGCCCTTGACTTCATATTTGATATCTGTCAATAGCGTGCACAGCTCTTGCAACTGGTTACGCTCATTCCTCCCATCTTGTCAAGTTGTCAGATGGGGACAGCTGTTAGTGTTGGCAGTTGTCGGCTTCGCAAGTGTGTTGCTAAGCGCCCACTTATGAAAGAACATAGCCTTGGCTCTATGAACCCAGCTGTGTTTTCTCTTCGGCGGTCTTTTATCTACATTATTTATACGTAGCATCCTTGTGGGTCTTACAAGCAGCTGATCTTTTAATTTGAAGTGAGCACAAGGTGAATTATTGGCGGATAAATAAATGCTATCTTTTTCTAACGGTTATTTTTTTTCCTTTTGTTTACTCTTTGTTGAGCGGTGGGTTTCAGAGACTAATCGTGAATGGTCTTGCCTTTGAATTGTAGCCGTTAATGAGCATTTCCAATTGTGCAGGGGCTCCATTTTACTAGCTGTCACATTTTTTCTTGCAACTTTTCCTAGAATCGCACAACTTGGGCACGATCAGCGATTGCTATCTGCAGTCCGTGTCTCTTGTACTTGTTATGGCTTCTCTTTGGATGTTATCAGGCCAAATGGGAGGACTGAGAGGTGGCTATATTGCGAGTCTACCTTAAATATAAGCACAGAATATTTTCGGAAGTAAGGCATTTTTAACTTTGTAAAACGGCATAGTTTATTTAGTTTCTGCTCTTTTGTTTGTGCTAATATTTACGTATATGCTGGGACCATTTGTTTGATATGTATTGTGCCATGTATTCAAGAAAGAGCGTTGTTCTTCATTTAGACAGCTGACCCGACACAGGCCCTTTGTGGGAATGTGATTATCATGAAAAATTTTATGCCATCAACACAAACTATAATTGCTCGGCATTTGACCTGTAAGTACTCTGCAGTTGACAGATGGACTGGGATTCATCTTCAGAGTTTGAATGAAACAGCACGTTGTACGTGCTATCAAGTGTACCTTAGCTTGTTATTGATAATTAAGACTGCAGTGTGTCTGAAATGCCAAGGGTGAGTGGAGAGAGCATAATCTTCGTGTTTGCTTTTGTGTAATTGCTTTAATACATGCCTGCTTGGCATGTGAATTCTCGAAACCACGGGAAGATTGATGGGAACCTCCTGTTTGTCTAGTGGTTGGGCTTCAGCACATGCAAGAAAGTATAGCATTTTGGTTCCTTTGCTAGAGCCTTTTTAAGTAATATTGCTAAAAAACTATTTCATTTGTGTGCTTCAGAAAAGCAGTTTCGAATTGGTCCTAATGCCTTTTCCCAGTAAGTAGAACATATATAATGCGCCTAAGTCACCATTCCCAACCACGACACATAAAGTTTTTCCCTTGTTATGGCCCATAGCTATATTGCCTTTCAAAATAAATTCAAAACGGGGTTTCTCTTCATTGTACTATTGTCTGTTGATGACATACACATATTGAAAGAATTCATATGCTGCGGGAAAATTTTGTTTGAGCAGTTTTTAAGGTACTCTAATATTCTTGTGCTTCAGATTATTTTTTCGTAAACAAATACAATCTGTGTATTCAATCTGTACAATTTAGAATCACAATTCTGACATTCAAGTGAGAAGTAAACTAAACTTTTCTTCTCTTTTTTTTTCCTCTGTTTTTCTTTTCTCCCTTCCTTTTTTTTTAATCACATTACTTTACAACACTCCCTACAACACTGCTCAGTGGAGCATGGTCACCTCGTGAGCAAAATGTTCTGTGCAAGAGAATATCATGTACCTTGCCAACACTTTCAAATTTGCTTCATAAATCATATTTTAAGTTATGAACATTTATGTGAGCACTTTGCAAACAATTCACCGAAACTTGGCCACCTGATAAGTAAGAGTACTTTTTTGCCTAGTTTTTCATATTTTATAGACGATAGTCTTAGAAACCTTTGACAGAAAAATTTTTGTCTGTCTGTCTATTTGTTCACCCTTAGCGCTATTTTAAAGTGTAAACGGCACCTAGGATAAACCAAATCGCCGACCCCATCCGTAGCACCCATTAATATGAAGCATATTTTAAGTTACGAACATTTATGTGAGCACTTTGCAAACAATTCACCGAAACTTGGCCACCTGATAAGTAAGAGTACTTTTTTGCCTAGTTTTTCATATTTTATAGACGATAGCCTTAGAAACCTTTGACAGAAAAATTTTTGTCTGTCTGTCTATTTGTTCACCCTTAGCGCTATTTTAAAGTATAAACGGCACCTACGATAAACCAAATCGCCGACCCCATCCGTAGCACCCACTAATATTGCTCAAGATTCAACGTTCATACTTGTGCAATCGTCAATTAAGAAGTAATTATTGCGCATATCTGAGGCACTATAACAACACGTCAATAGTCTGTATGTGTGCCTTTTTCACTAGAAAAGGCATACAAAGTAGTTCTAAAGACCGTAGCGCTCATCAACTGCGCTGACGATGCAACGCTTGCTCCAAAAGGCGAGTGTTTCCGACGCTTTGCCAAGACGGCACGGTGGTGGCATCTACCCGTCTTCTTGAGTCCTACCTTTTGTCACCTCAGAGACGGGCGCCTGTCTCAGAGCCGCACGCTTCGTTTTCTAAGATAACTGCCAGATGACGCTCATGTCTCATGTGTAACGTGACTTGACGCGCTCGTTCGCCTCCGCCACATGCTCGAGGCACACTAACGCAGCGCCTCCAGAATACCATTCACCGATTTTCTTGCGCAGAACATCAAATAAACATTTTGTTCGCTCTCTCCAAACGCAAGACTGTCGTCTTTCGACGATATTTGCAGTATCACATGCAGATAGGAAGTCAATTTTTACTTCTTTGACTGTTTATTGTGGCAGCACATTTTTTTTTAACCTTTTGTATTCTGAATGTGTGCTATCGCAGCCTGCGGCTCCGCCGCTGTGGTCTAGTGGCTAAGGTACTCTGCTGCTGACCCGCAGGTCGCGGTTTCGAATCCCGGCTGCGGCGGCATTTCTGATGGAAACGGAAATGTTGTAAGCCTGTGTATTCAGATTTGGGTGCACGTTAAAGAACCCCAGGTGGTCGAAATTTCCGGAGCCCTCCACTACGGCCCCTCTCATAATCATATGGTGGTTTTGGGACGTTAAACCCCACAAATCACAAATCAATCGCTGCCTGCGTTGTAGTGCTGACTGCACGCTTCTGCCACATTGCTCGTTTGTCAAGCAGCTTTTACCCGCTGTGCCCTTTTTCATCACTGGAAATGAGCAAGTTATTAATAATAAGGTGAACTGAAACATGTATCGAATACACGTAAATGCCTTAATGTCTGTAGATTTCTCATGCTCTAACTCATACTTTCATACTTGAACTGCTGGTAATTTGTTCTACGAATGAATGCAGCCACATAGTCTTTTTGGCGGTGTTCATATTGATTAGCCTGAGGAGTGTTCTTCTGCATGGTTTGGTGTTTCAGGTTAACGATGATGTTAAGCTCTATTAATATTTTGTATCTGCGAAATAGCAAAGCGACCACCGATAACAGAATGATAGTCTTTATCTGCTATAAAAAAAACATGACCAGCAAAAAACTTCTGAAGTTTGACCTGGTGCCATGACTATAACAGAGTATCATGCACACTGGAACCCGAGACTCCATATCAGCCTTGACCACCTGCGATTGTGTAATGTGTTCCTGGATATACTGAATACTTAAGCATTACATTTGTATTGAGGGATGCAGTCCTGAAGTTGTCAAGTAGCCCTGCTGCGGCAGCGTGAATATTTGACAGCGGTTGGGGTTGGTTGTGGGCTGTGAAAAGTACATTCTAAAGGGAGCACCGCTTCATCTTGTGCAATTTCTTATGGGTTTTTCTGATTTGAATGTGCTCCTGATATGAGAGGAACTCTGACATTGCCAACTGGAGTAAAATTAAAGCTTTACTTTCATATCCTGCATTGATAATGAAACTTTTTCTGCCAAATGTGACATGACAAGTTGGGTATGACATTTTAAATGAAGATTCATGAAGCTGAGCTGTGCTTGCACACTAGTACGGTGTGCCAGCACATGCTAAAGCTGTTTGAACAAAAAAGATGTTACACAATCGAGGACCAGACTTCTTGTGCCAATGTAACTAGCTGCAATGGGAAGGACACTCATTAACTACCATCTCAGCATTCTCATGCAATATCTTCGTTACATCTCCCACTTCGAGCTTCTAAACACTGTGTGGTTTTTTGCTACATATGGGAAGGGTTCACTTTTGTGTAGGCACATCATGTCGTCGTGTGAAGACCACAAATTTATGCAATGTGTGGCAGCATCGGGGCGTCTACATAAGCCATTCTCTCTTGACACGTCACTCACATGGCTTTTTGTCCCGCTTAATTTACGGTTCATTCTTTTTTCAAGGTCATCACAACGAAACACTCAGCCATTTAAAAAAAAAAAATCTCTCCATGTAGCCAAGGCTCCCACTGCCCAGTCAACTTGCGCCAGGCACATCTATACTTCCTTCCACATACGTGCTTTTTAAAAAGCACAATAGTGTTTACGGGCTCATTTCACAGACTCCAGTGTCGTCATTGTTGGTTTTGAGCAATAGTCAGCATCACGCATGGCGTAAACTTTTAGATTCAAATGAAAATATTTTGATCAAGTGGTAAATAAACCCAGGACATCTGCGTGAGTTGAGGCAAGGTGTTCTACCTCAAAGCCACGCCAGTGCTTGAAGCTGGCTTGGGGAAAAATGCTATACCAATAATGATAAGAAGAATAACTTCTTTATTTCTATCAACTGACGAGAGTGCGGATAAAAGTTGCTTGAAATGCAAGCAACTTCACAAAGGTTTACAGTTACCTCTACAAAGCAGTGACGGTAGCGCACATATTCAGAAAAAAAAAAAAAGGGTCATATGCTGTACTTTTTCAGAATACAAAAAACCAAGAACTTATGCAGTTTCATACAGAAATACTAGTCACATCAGTAAGAAAGAATGCAGACAGCCATATTTTGCTCTTTATTTCCAATGTGAGCATAGATTGATAAATGTCTGCCCAGTGTTCATGCAGAAGTTATCCATAATTCAATGTGTAATTTATGCAATGAATTAAAAGGGTTGATAGCATATTTTTTTTATGGAATAATTTGTCCATACAGGGACCACCTTGTGCTCTTCTGTGTAATGAGTGCAATTTGAACGATGCGTAATACAGGGAGGTCGCTTGCGTAATATGCGAATTTGGTTTGGTTGGCACCTCGTAACTGCACTTACAGTGGGAATTCTGGGATACTATGAAACGGTTAATGTTATTCACACAGACGCTCCTTTCCTTGTGGCATGGCCGAGGTGTCAACTGAGAAGAGAAGTGGGGCTAGCGATTGAGAAGGCGTGCAAACGGGGCTTTCGCTATGCTATTGCATTCTGTTCTTCGAAGGGAAGCTAAGGCATCCTCTGTTTTGTTTTATCTGTGCATGTTTGTACTCGAATTTTCGCCATAGGTATCACAAGCCATATTTTGACTTGTTAGTTTCAGAAAACTTGTTGGCCTAACTGTTGCCATTTGTTTCTCTCATCTAGTGATTAATTGAAGGGTTTCTGATGAACTCTTGAGAAGTGAGTAAATTGAGCTCATGGTGTCTTCTGCTTGTAGATGACAAACATGGCTATTGTATAACTACTAACACACACGTCATGTGAAACTTACTGGATTATTGCTGTGCCACTAGTGGCATAGCAAAAATGTGGTTTCTATTTGCACTTTTGGGAGGCATTTAATGCTTATGCTTTCGTTAACCCCTTAAGTGCTTTTTTTTGTTATTGTTGAAAATTTTCGGTCAAAAAGTATCTATTTTATTATGGTTATTTAGAATTTGATTGTACTACAAGATAGCTAGTCAGTGTTAAAAAAATATATTTTCACGATATGCTTAGTCAAATTAATGGAATACAGTTAAGAACCTTATAAATAAAACAGTTAGAGAGTCCACTTTTTTTTTCACTTGTGCAGGCTGAGCACCCTAGGGCTATATCACTATGGAAGCTTTGTGCCTGTGTGGGAAATTTCAAAACGTGGAATAACACAAAGCGGCGTCATCGGCAGGCACTCGCAGTGTTAGTGCAGAGCTCTCTTCATCATCACCGGAGGAGGTACTCAAGTCACCATCATAGCTGTCTTCACTTTTAGACACAAAATAAATATCTGTACTAGAATCATCCTCACTTTAAGACGACGAAAGCGAATAGCTTCGTTCTCATGTCCACAGGCCACCTATTCATGGGCCGCCACCACCGCATGAAGTCTTTCAATAGCAAAACCGTGCTGCTATAGCAGGAAAACACTAAATTCTCGAGCAAATGCTGCCATCTAGTGGATGACATGCAATGTAAGTTGTATATGCATGTTTCTCCACCTTAATGCTAGAGGGCCCCGCCGCGGTGGTCTAGTGGCTAAGGTACTCGGCTGCTGACCTGCAGGGCGCGGGTTCGAATCCCGGCTGCGGCGGCTGCATTTCCGATGGAGGCGGAAATGTTGTAGGCCCGTGTGCTCAGATTTGGGTGCACGTTAAAGAACCCCAGGTGGTCTAAATTTCCGGAGCCCTCCACTACGGCGTCTCTCATAATCATATAGTGGTTTTGGGACGTTAAACCCCACATATCAATCAATTAATGCTAGAGGGGAGTACCTATTCCGCTAGTACAACTTCTGCTTGTCCAAAGCACTTAAGGGGTTCAGGAATTGCTGACATGATGGCACTCTGAATAGCACATTCATTGTTGTATAGGTGCATAGGGTCCAGACTTTCTCTTTCTATTTGACATTGATTAAAAGGCCCACTCTGGCGATTTTTCGAGGCGTGAAGATCTTAATGAAATTTCTTGGGTATGTTCCTTTGCACACTTCCTGTCATTTATGCGGAATCGCAAGTTTCACAGGTCGATAGATTGCTTGCAAGTGCACTGTATTGATTACATCGAACAGTCTCCTTGGCTCCTCAAAATTGCTGGCCGCAGCAGCGACGTGAGGCTGGGAATGGCATCATAAGTTACAGAAGCACTCATACAGCTGCTCAAGTATGTAGCCTACTAGCCTCTACAGTGTCAAGAAGCTAGAAATCGAAACAAAGTGGTAGGTGGCCGACACCATCAAACTTGGGCTGCAGCCAGAAATTTACACTACCAATGCAGCGGAATACTTTGTGTGTGTGTGTGTGTGTGCGCGTGCGTGTGTGCCAAATAGGTCACACAAGGACAGTTCTGTCAGTTTGGGCTTCAGTTCTAGTTTTCTGCCTTTTTGCAAATGCTATATTTTTGATTTGCTGTTAATTTCTACTACCACGTGTGCATTACCTGGGCATGGTAAAAAAAGATAAGTGCTGTTTCCCTTTACGTTGTTAAGAGTTCGATTTGTCAATTCTCATGCACATTACTGGAGCTAGTCCTCATGGTTTCAAAAGCATTCAATTTGCATTTTAGTTTTCTCGCTGCTTGGTTCATTAATTTACTAGATGTATGCAAAATATCAGTCTTGGCAGTCATTCTGATTTGGGGTCTTCATTGTTCTCTTCTCAGGGCTCCAGCGACAGTGGCAAGGGTGGAAGTGATATCCATGGTGGCAGTGAGGCAGCCGGTGGTGCTGGGAACCTCTCTCCCGAGGAAGAGCTGCCACGCACTTATGAGTTCGAGCTGCCGCGAGAACTGTGCGGTCGGTTTATCGGCCAGGGTGGCCGTAACGTGACGGCCATCAAAACTCGTTCCAACACCCGCATATATGTGCAGCAGCATCCCTTTTCTTCCAAGCTCAAGATTTGCTCCATTCAAGGTGCGGGTGCATTTTGGGGAAGGAGAATTGTGTGCATGGATTTCGTTCCCTGCTTGTTTGCTTATATATGTGCGTGCTCAGTGCAGTCACAAACAGTTGATAGGATTTGTAGGGACATTGAACTTAAAAATGGGCTGTGTGTCTGGCAAGAGGACACATTCTGTTCGCTGTCTTCCTGGTGGTATTGAGGCTAATATTTAGACTGAAAAAGTGCCAAAGCAAGGCTCAGTTGTGAGTGTATCTGTTAGCCACAGACCGCAGGCTATGCAGCAAGTTTGCTGGTATCTAGTGAAATAAGGTTGTACATAGTAGTGAGACTACAAGAGGCAGTTTACGTTTGTTTGCTTCTGATGATGATGATGATGCCAAAGGTGTTTCGTTGGAATAGTTTTCATAATATTAAGCTTATGGGGACAGCTCTTTGCAGACCCTTCATATCTTGCTTCGTATATTGGGCTGATCATGTGGGGCTGATACATGGAGAATAAAAAAAAACACTAGGAAAAAAACTGAGAACCACGCAGCAGGCAATGGAATGTTAAATAATAAGAATAACATTAACATATGGGAGGACGGCAGAATAGTGCACGCTGTTTTTTTTTTTTGCACGCTGTTTTTTAGGTAAAAGGTCACAGGAGCTAGATAACCTAGTTGACAGCAAGAAAAAAAAATCACACCATCTTTTTAAAGGCAACCCTGTGGGATGTGAACCAGCAGCGTTGCGCACAGGTGGTATCACAAGTTGAACAGCGCTAACTTGGGTGCTGTGGTGAGCACTGGAAGATTTGTTTGAAGCGATGGCTGGCGTAGGTCTTGTCATTTCTTCAGAGTGGACACGAGCGCTGGACAGGAGTTCGCGCGCATTTCCCCTTGACTACCATGGCCTTGTGATATGTGAAGTGCACGCTGATAAGAGGTGCATGCTTTTGCGGGCAAAGGAGCGTCCTCTTCTAGCGTTCTCTCTATTGCAGATCAACTAGCCGAAAGAGTGTTACCTCTCGATATGCGTTGGAGCAGCGAAGAAGGTGAAGGGAGAGATAACACATGCAGGCATGTTTCAATGCTTACGTTAGGCTGCGGTAGCGGCAGGTTAAAGAGAAAGTGAGGTCAGAGCGCACTGCGAGGGGAGCGTGTTGTCACTGTGCAGCTGCGGCGTGACCTACTTGGCACCGCTCCAGCACGTGCTGCAAGTGGAGCTTGTTGCAGCGAAAGGAAAGTGTCAGCGAGGATAGTCAAAGAGCTGCTTCGTATCTATAGAAAACACTGGGCTGGTCACTCAATGTGTAAGACAGGGTGGACAGCAAGAGCAGTGGAATGGTTAGCAAGTGATGGGAAACGCTGTTGGGGAAGGCAGGGAGTTATAGAGCGACGAAATTAAGAATTTTGCCTGGATAAAAATGGAGACTGCTCACACAGTATAAGATGAGCTGGAGATCGTTCGCAGAGGCTTTCATTTTCACTGGACTAAAGCATGCCGAGAAGGATAATGAGGATGCATTTAACAACACCTAGTGCAAGTGAATGCAGTTGTTTGTATAGTCTGGTAAAACAGACTTCTGTTTAGACAACTCATTGAAATGTGCACTAAAGATCAGTACTGTGAAAAATGTTCATAGCAAACTGTGCATTAGCCACTCACCCGCTGCAGATGTGTATTCGAATTTGGTTCTTCAAGGAAGGCGTTCACAGTGTCTTTTTGGTGGAGATCTTGCATATTTTCATTCAATGCATTAAATAAGACATTCAGGCCGGAAAATATTTTTATGTCGGCATCTAAATTAATGTTAAGCGCAACGTTCCTGGCTAAATTTAACTGACAAAAAACCATCTGTCTCTGCTGAAGAAAAATCATTCTTTAATACCATTGTAGGGAAAGTATAGAATGTGCGTACTGGTTTGTGCATTTCTGTGGGTCGTCATTGTGTTAGTCACATTCATTCTATTTTGCATATGCAGAGACCTCACATACGAGGGACAAGAACGGCACAGGTTCCTTGTATAGGTGTTCATCTGTAGTGAGCACGAAAGTGTTGCACACATGGCCACCCTTATACAGTCAAACCTCGCTACGATGAACACCGCTTCAATGACATTCTCTTGTCCCTGACAGCAGTTCATTGAAGTCTATGCATAAATATTCTCGCCACAACGAATACTTTTTCTTCTGTCGTTCCGCTTCAACGAAAATTGGCAATGTAAATTTCAAGCTCAGATATTTAATGCTGTGCTGTAAACACAATGTTGAGCTTTTTGATGCATTTTTCAAACAAGAAAATACGTCTATGAAGTCTAAAGCAGGCATTGGCACCACCAGAAACCGCTGCCGTATACCAAGCATGGAGGCCACCATTGCTCAACAGTGATGGCAATGAGACTGCCCTGTTTTTGCCACTGGCTTGCTTCCGAGTCATAGACAATCTGAAGCTGAAGCTTGGTTTTCTACACACTGCTGCTGGGTTGAATCGCGGAATGGTGCCTCATTTATGCCAGTGCTTCTGGTTATTTTTGAGCTTGGCCAGTGTGGTGACTGCTCAACAGATAAGCTAGCCGATCATAGTGGATGATAAGAATAACATAGAATAAGGCATAAGTCGCCACTCCACATGCTACGCCTGCATCTCAGCATTGTCAGATACCTTCTGATGGCAGACAGCTGCTTGGGGATAGCATGTTAATCCAGCTGCGAAGTTTGTTCACAGAAGCTGTTGTGGCCGTTATTTTAGCGTGCTTTTCAACGTGGTGGCACTACGCATGTGTTAGAATAGCGTCTAAACGCTGGTGGAAACAAAAAAAAAAAGCAGTGGACACGTTTCGAGTTTTAGGTATAAATGCCTTTGTTTTGCTAGCTCAGGTTGGCTTTTTTTTCCCCCCAATTTCGCTTCAACAAAATGTTTTCTGCGCCTTGTCGGTTTCGTTGCAGTGGGGTGCGACTGTATACTAATGCCTGTGGTGGCACTAGTGGGGGGTTTCACTTCGTGTATTCACTGCTTTCAATAACCACGCAGGTACGGCAGAGGAGATACGCACAGCACTGGAGCTCATCAGGAAGAAGTTTCCCCTGCATGTCTACCCCCATCTGACGTTGATTCAAGTGAACGTCGAGCCCATGCACTACCCAGGCACAATCACGCTGCCAGAGACATTACAGGTATTCTATGGGGTGCTTCTCCATCCCTCCTTTTCCAAGCTGCTGCTGTTTTGCTTGTGTTCACATTCGTATAATTTATGCGTCGATTGCCAGGGGAATATGTGTGTGTACAGTCTACCACAAAAGTTCACTGACTACGCAAGCAGATGCCAAAACATTTACGGACTACATGAGCATGTGCCAGACTACATGGCTCTCCATGCCATCTAGTGGTGCTCAGTCTACCGTGAACCACAACGCTAGGTGCAAAACGGGACTTCTCATTCACTGGTACACAAGATTTTCTAGTGTCACTCAGACCAATTCATTGTTTTCATGCTAAGCATTTATCACTGTATGCACTTCTACTGTTGTATTGCTCCTCTACTTTTGATAATACATTGGACTCCCAAGAAACGAAAATACCTCATTAACAGAACTAAGCGGGCTCATATGACTGGATTTCTATGTGTTGCGCAGTAAAATTCATCAGTTAATCGAAACAGTGCTGATTGGTCACCTACGGTTAAACTGCACAAACTCTAAACACAGCATAGACTCGCTCAAGCCAAAGGTAGTCTCACAACCATGACAACACCTCGAGATCGAGACAAGCCAAATCCAGTAGCCATTCTCGCTTGTGGCTGTGGGAGCAGAGTCGGGGAGTCAATTGTGCGTTCGGCCTATTTGTGCGGCTAAGTGCGGTGGATCACGGTGTTATTTTAGCCCAACAGAAAGGAAGCGGCTGCACCATGCTCTCGTTTGAAAAAAAAAGCTGCAAATTCTTCAGGAGCTCGATCGAAACAACCTGCCCAAGATGGAGGTGGTGAAAAAATACAACCCGACATCAATGCTGTCGCAGATCTGGAAACACAGAGAAAAGATTGAATGCACTGTTAAGAACAAGACCTTTACATCTAAACAGAGGTGGACAACGCCTTATGAACAACTAGAAAAAGTTTTTTCTGTGGTTCAAGCATGCACGGAGTTCTAATTTGCCCATAAGCGGACCAATTCTCGAGCAGCAATCTCGAGAGATTGCCTTGCAAATGGGTGTTAAGAACTTTGTCCTAAGCAACGGATGGCTCAGCCGCTTCAAAACACGCCATGGCCTATTCTTGAAAGCAATCTCAGGTGAGAGTGGTGCAGTCAACTGGGACATTTGCACTGACTGGCAACACGGGCGGCTTAAGAAAATTTTGATGAGCTTGAGCCACGAGACGTCTTCACTGTCGACGAGATGAGTCTTTTTTATAAGGCGTTTCGATCAAGACTCTCACCTTCAAAGGCAAATCCTGTAGTAGAGGTAAATGCAGCAAAGATAACATCACTGTGCTGGTGGGTGCAAACAATGGCAGGAGATGAGGAATTGAAGCTGTGTGTAATAGGAAAATCAAGGCGCCCACATTGTTTCAAAGGCATTCGACGGCTGCCCGTTGCGTACCATGGGAACGGAAGAGCGTGGATGACCATGGCCATTTTCGAAAACTGTCTTCGGGAGGAAGGCGAAAGATTTACGAGGCAAGGCAGGAAGGTTGCCTTCATTGTGGATAATTGCCCAGCCCACGGTCAGGTTCAAGGACTCCAAGCCATCACTCTAGAGTTCTTGCCAGCCAATGCAACGGCAGTGATCCAGCTAATGGATTAAGGGGTTATTCAGAACATTAAAATTCATTACCGCAGACAATTGCTCCATAAAATGCTGCTAAGAGCAGGCAGCGGGAAATGCTACAGCATAAAATTATTGGCAGCCATTCACATTTGGGCCACGCAGGGGCGCCTGTGAAAGCAGGCGTTTGGTGTGTAGCGACACCATGGACCCGAGCTAACAGGGGGGGGGGGATTCGGCTTCCTCCCACGCCTAGCTGTGCGTGGCTTTGTCGTGTCCGGGGAAAAGGGAATCCTGGGGGTTGAGCTGACGCTGGGTGATCGGACCTTTAAGGCCCCCATGCAGAGGCAACATACCCCTTTGGCCCCGGCTTCACGTAGAGGGCACTCCTGGGCTGACCCACCCAGGGGAAATCGGCAGTCGCCTTTTCCTGTCTCTCCCTCTCTTCATCTTCGTCTTTCCCTCTCACTTTCAATCTTTCCTGTTCTCTCCTCTCTTCAATTTACTTCCGTTTTTCCTGGCGGCAAGGGTTCACCTTGTGTGGCTATCCAAACTATGGTAAACCATATTGGGTTATAGTAACTGCGTACTGCTGGCGTTGCGCAGACATGTCCACATGCTCTGCCACGTCCCCTTGTTGGGCTCCGTGGTGGGTGGTAGGCGCTGTTACCAAAAAATCCACATTTTTCCATGGGATCCTCGATCCCCTCTCTAACTGATCGTGCCTCGAAAAAGGTACGCACCGACGCAACTTCACTACTTTGGCCCAAAAACAAAGAAACTTTCCCAAAATACCATGTCCTCCACTGCGAACAATCATCTACAAAAGCTAGAGAAATCTCACCCTTCCTTGTGGCCAAGTGCTTGAGAGAGACCATTGTAACCGGTTATAAGGCCACGAAGATGACAAGTGGAGATTTGCTTCTCGAATTAAGACAAGGAACAGAACAATAAACTCTCGCACCTTGCAGCCTTTGGTAACATCCCCGTCTCTGTGAGCGCACACCGTACCATGAATACAGTGAAGGGCGTGGTATCGGACGAAGATTTGATGACACTGAGTGAAGAAGAGCTCCTTGATGGATGGAAGGACCAAGGTGTAATACATGTCCAGTGCATCAAAGTCAGACGTAACAACAACGAAATAGCAACAAAGCACTTGATACTCACCTTCAGCTCAACCGCTTTACCCGAGACTCTCAAAACTGGCTATATAAAACTCCATGTCCGACCCTTCATTCCAAACCTGAGGCGTTGCTTCAAATGCCAGCGATTTTTCGTCATGCATCCCAGAGCTGCCGAGGGCAGCTGATGTGGGCTAAGTGTGGCACAACCGCCCACAGTGCTGATGAATGTAGTCGTGACGAGGTCCTTTGTGCTAACTGCAAAGGTAGTCACCCCGCATACTCCAGAGCGTGCCCAGCCTGGAAAAAAGAAAAAGAAATAATAAGTATAAAAGTTAAGGAAGATATCACATTTAGGGAAGCAAGACAACGGATCTCGTCATCATTGGCACTAAAAACGCCTTTCGCCGAAGTGGTTCAACAAGGGGCGGCACCACAAAGGCCCTTGGCAGTTGCCCGGACTGCGCATAGCGTGCCGAGGCCAACGCAATGATGTCACTTTCACCTCAGTGGTAACTCTACTCATGGCAGTGCATGTTTTGTTTGGACATTTGAACAATCTCACTGTAGCTTTCTCTGCCTTCAACACAATTTTTGTTTGTGCTTTCCCCTCCCCTCCCTATAAATGCAGCTGCCACCATTCATTCATGTATGTGCACATCAATAAATATTTCGTCTCCCCAGGTGGTCGAAATTTCTGAAGCCCTCCACATCTGCGTCTCTCGTAATCATATAGTGGTTTTGCGTCATTAAACTCCACATATCATCGTAAATATTTTGTCTACAAAAGTAGAAGGCACAGTTCACTGCACCTGTTGAATGGGAAGTTCACCCTGACGTGGCTGATTGCCAAGCTCTGCTCTTAGATGTGCAGTCAGGCAGATTTTTTTTTCTTTTTTTATAATCTTGCACAGATGTCAGCCACTCACCATGTGCACCAAAATGGCCAGTAATGCCAAATTTTGCGGCGTAACATCGCCAGTCTTGCCATGTGTTACCTCTTTCTTTTATTCATGCTCTTATCCTTTGTCCTGATTGGACGTCTTTGAAAATATCTGGCATATTAAGTAACGTTGAATGTTAAGAGCAATTTTATGGCTTCGCTAACAGAGACCCCTTGTTCTGCTGAACTTACTGTAACACCAGGGTGAGTAACGTCAGTTGCACTTGTATGCCTTGCAGCAACAGGAGCACATGGCCCCTCAAGCCTGCATATTGATCATGACTCCAAATTGCCCTAGTTTTCTCAGCTAAAAGACTTTCTCTTATTTCAGATCATCCCCACGTGAGAGCATTGCTTACAACTTTTTTGACAACTCTGTAAAAGCTACAGAACAGAATTGTGTGGCTACTATTGCATGAAAAAAATAGCAACTTGGTGTGCTGATAGTTTTCTCATTTGCCTTGCGTGAATAAATGCTGCCTTATTCATCCTGACAAAACAGTTTTGGGAAGTTGTAGGTAGAATACAGTTATTGTACACTTCGCAAGACTGCCTTCCTTTTCATTCAATTTCTTAGACAGAGACACCTTTTCAGCAAGCCCATTTTCCAAAGTAAACATTGCATCCACGAGGGGAGTGGATCAGTATGTGGCTGCATATGCACCACAGAGGAAGGAAAGGTAAGGAGAGGCCCTGACGTCACTCGTTGCGAAGCCGCGATGAAGCCGGTAGTTGGCCATATTGACTAGGCGAATTCTCCTCTCTTGTTTACATGTGAATGCGAAGCAGACGGCGCGACTCCCTCTCTGTCTCAAAAAGCACGTGGCCTGCGCGCCGCATGCGTCGGTGCTATTTGAAACTAACGGAACGGATTTCAACACGCTGTCTTGCCACAGTATGGTTGACGAAATCTCTGCGTATGGCTGTTGTACTGTTGCACTGCCAGCGTTAACGATAAACACGACAAGTTGCACGTTAAGCTTTTTTTGATGTGTTCTTTGTGAAAATAAAGATTATATTTTGGACATTTCCGCGCGACGAACCAGGCACCGAAATTTGTACAGCTTCTTTCAGATCACTTTTTTCCCCTTTTGTGCTTCTCTTTAGGTTTTATGAAATTTTCGGTCCGGCTGTGGGCTAGACACAACGATAAAAAAAGAAAAAAAATGTCTTCCCTGCAATAAACCCAGAGGTCCGTAATTATGCCAGTAAAGTCGGCGTCGGTGGAGCTTGTGTGCGTGGCAGCCCGTTGAGTTTGCTCCGGCCTCTTTGTTTTTGCCCCTCTTTTGTCCGACGCGTACTGGTTCCTACGGATATCCCCAAAGAACAGAATTTCATCAGGACGAAAGCAGCGAAGACCACCCGAAAGTGCACGGGAACACGTCTCCAGTGTGATTCACGCGCACTAGTAGCTACGGAGAACAGAGACCAGGATCACGTTAAGGCGAAAGGTGGGAAAGTTAGCCGAAGGAATGCGTGCAAAAAGGTCTGCGGGAAGCTTCTCGCGTCGACACAGCCGCCAAGGACGGCAGGGAAAGCCAGCCAAATGCGAAGGAAGATGTCTCCAGGATAAGTGGCTAGCCATTAGAGGAAAATGAAGAGAAGGCGCTTGTTTCTGTCTCCCTTATCTGGAACAGAGCTCAGCGCCAACCGGTAACTGTACAGGAACACGAAAAGCAAGATTAGATTGCAGTCTTAATAAGGGCCTGAGGACCGCAAATGCATCGTCCATTGTCATAAAAAGCAACACCGCATAACTGTCACTAACCTGCAAGGCATTCATTGAACGAATTCTTGAGCACAGTCGTTATTTTCTATGATAGCTTTCCAGCATAATTTTGACGGACGCTGCAAATTCGGTGTACGTATACGCACGCTCGTTCCGTGGTTTCTAGTTCAGACACCTGGTTACAACCACCACCGGAGGAAAAATTGCGTAGCTAACAATGCGGCACAAAGAATGGATGCTGTCGAACACCTGCAGTACGCCACGGTTAGGTGCGAGGCCCATGAAAACGCGCACATCGCCGCTGGACCACCTGAACGGTGCCACACCGCACTACATCAACAATAACAAAACGCCGCCATTGTGCCATAGTGAATATGGCCGCGCGTGACGTAATATCCGCCACATTTTTTACGCCCTGCGCCGGCTGGGCATGTTCTTTTCTTACCTTTCCTTCCTCCGTGATCTGCACCTTTTAGTTCTCCAAGAAAAGTTTACTCGAACTGTTGTAATAAAAAGTACACTGAACAATCTAGATGTTTCTCTCATTCACATTTTTCGTGCATGTGACTTTCTAAATGCATTAATGATGCCGGTGAGCAAAACCGAAATTGGCCGCATACTGTTGTACCTAAAGAAGTAATACTAACGTGCATAACTCTGGAGCCTTCGCTCCAGTGTCAAGATAAGTTGTCGCCGAGTACATTGGAAGCTACGAGGGTGATCTTGCCACGCGCTACCGTGTTGCACGTTATGTAGAGTGCAGCTTTGCCAGTTAGTACAAGGACATAATTGCCAGGCCAAATGTTCTTTGAAGGAATCGCCACTCGGCTCGGTGACTTGACAGGTGGCGTGCTTGCTCTTCTGTTTCAGCTGCGCTTGCCCGAAGGTGTGACCTGTGATGTGGTGCTCACCAGCATGGTGACTGCAGGCCACTTCTTCCTGCAGCAGCCGACTCACCCAACATATCCGTCGCTGTCACGGCTAGACTCGTGCATGGCAGCGTGCTACGGCCAGGGCCTGGACATTCCGCCTCTGCCCCATCCTGTTGAAGGTGCGCTTTCACCCCAAACCTGGTAACACTACCTGCTCTACTGTCTTTTTAGCAGCACTGGTTTACCGTGCCGAGAGTATGGTAATACCGTACCCACTGGAAAGTTGCCCGTGTACGTACGTTATATTACACAAAAACTGTTTCCACACAGAGGCTGTGCTCTAGTTCTAGACAGTTACACTGACAGCTCAGAAGACAGCATCGCCACCCATGTTGTCTGAGAAATTGACCGCGTCTGGATTGCGTCTATGTGGCAAGACCTCGCGTCGGGAAGGAAAAGCTAAAATAAAAACAAACGTAACTGTTGATTGTTCAGCTTATTTGGAATTCATATCTAAGAAAAATTGCATGTTACTCACATTGAGCGTCTCGAGAAGCTTCAGCTTGTGTACAAGGGAATACTCCGGCAAGATCTGAGCCATCCGAACAATTCGCTGAGGCGCCATCTTGTTTGGACAGCAAAGTAGCCTGCATTAATTTTGTCTGTAATGCCGTCTCGTCAAAGCTGTCTATTTTGCTGCCTATGTAAAAAGTGAAATGGGACTTCAGATGGCCGCTGTCTAGTTAGCTGTCTATTTAGCCTTTTTTGCGTAACTATATCTGGCCTTTTAGGGGCGAAGCTCCTTAGGGCGTGGGCTGTGCGTCCCCTGTAGCCTGTATGTAGCCACCTCTAGTTTAGTTCTTGCAGTGTTCACTAGATGGCGGTACCGTCCCCTGTATGTAGCCACCTCTAGTTTAGTTCTTGCAGTGTTCACTAGATGGCGGTACCGTCTCCTGTATGTAGCCACCTCTCGTTTAGTTCTTGTAGTGTTTACTAGATGGTGGTACTTGTAGCTGATGATGAAAAGATGCAAGATGTTATAAACTAGAAAGCGGTACTGGTAGTTGATGAAAGACGCGAGATCTTATAAAATAGGAATGATGTCACATATGGCGCGTGTTATTGGTTGAAGGCAATCGTTCGATTTAGTGCGGCGACGTACGCTAGGGGGAGCGATGTAATCGAGTGGGCAAAATGTACAAAGGATTCATGGTTTACCAGGTTTACCTCCGGAGCTTCGCCCACTCATCATCATTCACTTCGTGGATATGGCGGAATTTTTTAGCTTATCCAATGGCTAGTTTGCATTAGCACTTTGCTTGATCACGGCAGCCACAAGCTTGTGCACCCTGGAAAGGTAGTTAGTGCCATCTGGCTGTGTAGCAAGTACCGTATTGCTCGCATAATCTTCACACTTTTTTTTTTTGCGGAAAACGGCTGCAAAGTTGGGGAGTGCGAGAATTATGCGAGTGCAAGGATTACGCAAGTAAATACGGTGATCAGACGAGCACATAATGTGAATAAGTGTGTTCTGCTTCATTGCTGGAGCAAATTTTTGACAGCGTCGCAATTATAAGTGGGTTTTGTGGGAAACTTCCCAATGTCAAGGGCACTTAATGAAATAATATTTTGCAATGTTGTGCCTGCATTGTACTCTGCAAAAATTTAATTATCCACAGTCATCGTCATGTTACTATGTGCATCAAGTGACTATGTGCATTTGCATGGCTGTCGAATAATATCTTGTCTGGGATATATTTGCTTCAAGAGAATTGTGTTTATGAAGGTTTTTTGTGGATGCAAATAGTAATTCACTTGCGGTATTGTCTTGAACATTGCACTCATATAGATTTACCTTCCCGTAAGCCCTTTAGCTAGAGGAAAAATATCTGCCCAGCTAGGCAGAGGGAGAGTGTCACCAGACTACACAAAATTCTGTGTCATAGTGCTTTCCTTTCTGCCTGTATTGTCATTTGAGAGAAATTGTGTTCAATATTGCCACTGCATAAATGTTCATGATTTTTTTCTGTATATATTAATATTAGTACACTTTGCTTAATTGCAAATCTTAGAAGTCTTTTTTTTTTTCATAATGCTCCATCAGCTATTTCCAAGGGGGTTTCTTGTTTGTTTGTTTTTTCCCTTCCCTTTTTTTCTCATGCATCACAAGTGCATTGTCTCCCTCTCTGCCTTGCAGCGGGCATCATCTGTGCAGCCCATGTGTGGAACGGCTGGTACCGTGCGCTGGTGGTGGGGCCCTCGGAGGAGAGCGACGAGTGCGACGTCAAGTTCCTCGACTACGGCGGCTACATGACCCTGTCGACGTCACTGCTCCGCCAGATTAGGTATCGTAATTACTCGAATCTAATGTGCACCTTTTTACCGGTTAAGCGAGTTCATAAATCGCATTAGAATCGCGCGTTAGAATCGAGTACGAACAAAAAAATTACGGTCAATCTATTGCCATAGGCAAATCCAAAATGGCCGCCCTTTACGTGCGTCGGCATGGCGCGTCGGCCATTTCTGCCATGTGTTTCCCATGTGCGGCACTTCGTACGTGTGCTGAGGAGTTCGTCATCTAGTAGTGTATTAGCA
This sequence comes from Rhipicephalus annulatus, assembly GCA_013436015.1. Lineage (NCBI taxonomy): Eukaryota > Metazoa > Arthropoda > Arachnida > Ixodida > Ixodidae > Rhipicephalus > Rhipicephalus annulatus. The sequence continues at coordinate 27,310 of WOVY01001477.1, read as the reverse complement.
TCGACGGCGTGGAAGGGCCGACTCCAAAAACTCGAGTGCACCACGATGAGGCTTTTAAAAGAAAAGTCATCGCGTGTGCAGAAACGGACGGAAATCGGGCCGCATCGCGGTCGTTCGGAGTTCCCGAAACATGCGTGCGGGACTGGCGGCAACAAAAGCAGAATATTGTCGACAGCAAAGATTCACGCAAAGGCTTCAGCGGACCACAGCAGGGTCGGTTTCCGCAAATTGAAGAGCTGCTCGGCGAGTATGTGATTGAGCAGTGAGCGGCACAGTGGCCCGTGACGACAGAACTGCTCCAAGTGCAGGCTATGCAGTTAGCCTTAGAAAAAGGGCTAATGCGGAGCCAGTTTAAAGCGAGCAGGTGCTGGCTAACTAACTTTATGAAGAGGAAAGGCTTTTTCCTCTGAAGGCGAACGGGCATACGCCAAAAGTTGCCTGAGGAGTACGAAGAAAAGCTTCAGTTTTCAGAGGTTCGTCCTAAGCTTGCGGCACAACAACGGCTCCCTGCTTGGGCAAATCGGGAATGCCGATCAGACGCCTGTTTACTTTGACATGCCTGGCACCACAGCCGTCGAGAAGAAGGGGGCGAAGCAAGTCGGCGAGCTGACATCGGGCCACAGTAAAACTAGAGTAAAGGCGATGCTCCGTTGCACGTCAGATAGGCACAAGCTTCCCCCGTACTTCATATTTAAACGGAAGACGCTCCCGAAAGGAGTCTTTTTCCCGAGTGGTGTGATCGTGTGGGCCAACGAGGAAAATGGGTGCGCGTTGCAATCGATGTCTTACTTTTTTTTTTTTTCGTCGTGGAAACCCGGTGCGCGTTACAATCGAGAGCGCGGTGGAATCAAGTAAATACGGTAAGCTGCATGAAGCACTGGCTCTAAACTTTCGTCATTCTCGCAATTCGATTCCTTCAAATCGCTCTTGCCGCGTACTTCATTCACAATGCCCTAATCCGTGCACGGTTCCGCGGTGTCGGCATCATGATCATCGGCCGTAATGAAATGATCGCAACAGATGTCCCACCTGCTTCCCATGTCGGAGTCGACGACGCGTTGCCACAAATCGCCACCGCAGGGGTCCTGTTCGGAGGCTTCAGGCTCGGTAGCTGGCCTAACGTCAACGAAGTCAGCGTCACGGAAACAGTTTCGCGTGCATGTAGACCGCCACTCACGAAATATTCACCATCTCCACAGCTGAATACCGGGAAGCCCGAAGCGGCAAGTTGGCTGCTAGGCGGTCAACAGCAAGCGCTCCGCAACACGGCACCCAACGTGCAGATTACGCCAAAGCCAAGTGGTCCCACTTTCGACGTTTTGTTGAGTGCCATCCTGACCACACACGCGCACACCAAGAGCGAGCGAGACATGCACACGCGACACACATGCCACAGCGCGTGGTAAAGCTCTGAGCCTGTTTCTAGTCGGACGAAACTTCTGAAATCAAGCCAGCATGGTTGGCGTCGCGGAGCGGTGGAGACAGGCGAAGGAGTTGTTATCAAGAGAGGAGAGCAGATTTGCGAGAGAAGGGCAAGGAGTTGCGATAGGGTGACGAGAGGGGAGGATATGGCGGGAAGGTGACATTGAAAACCATAACGCGCGGGAAGGAGGCAGGTCGGGTAGCTTGCTTTAAAGGTCCGCGAAGCGCGTAGAAAAACTTGAAAGAGTGTCTGTGCGCGCAGAGGTCAAAACACAGCCGCCTAGATCACATTCAATGAATCGGTGGCCATGGTCAAAGAATCGTTTTGTTGCGCCAGCAGGTTTGCGTGGCCTCACTGACTTCCGATATTTCACGATTCGTTCTGCGCAGATAAACAGCAGTTTTTACGCTTACGCACACGTGCGGATGGCATGCCGAGCCAAGTGCGACGTGAGCGAGAACAGATCCTTAACACAAAACGAATCGCTAATTATTAGAGTCGGTGGGCTAGCGTATGGGCGTGCACTAGAATGATACAATTAAACAAGACGCAAACGATAGGATACAGTCGGTGGCGACAGTACGAGCGATCAAAAACAGGGAAGATGGCTGATTGGTCTTCGAAAAATCGGTGGCAGTGTAAAAAACACGGGCCTCGTCTGGCAATGCAGGGTGCTCATAGTAGCAGGGGGTACAAAGGACGGAGGGGGGTGCGCAACAAAAAGTGGTCGGGGAGAGCGGCAACTAGAGGGGCGCGGAGGCAGGGTTGGCGTTTAACAAAAATAATCTATGGGCACCTTGCTGAAGCCTGATCGGTAGTCAAAAGTGGTTTCCCGGGAAGTCGATAGAGCGCGAACTCCATTTGTTGTAACCAACCGGCGGCGCTCGGAGACGTTCCGTTGTAAGTGTGATTTTGTGCCATTGAAACAATGTGTATTTTCACGACATTCGTTTCAAGTTGGGCCGTTGTATGTGGGCTCAACTGTAATTCGTTATAACCAATATTTTGTTATACCCATGTTTGTTATATCAAAGTTTAAATGTACCAGTTACTGAGATCTTCATGGCATCCCCATATTGTAGCACTTGTGTAACATGTACCGTAAAACCCTGCAAATCGGACCTGTTTCCCACCTGAAAATTCCGCAGATGTTAGCAAATGCACTCTCTCTCTCTCTCTCTTGCAGGAGTGACTTCATGATGCTGCCATTCCAGGCTTCAGAGTGCTACCTCGCCAATGTGCAACCTGCTGAAGGTGAGTCACTTTCCCACGCTGGTAGCTTCTCTCTCCACTTAAGTGTAGATGGGGATATTGTAAGAAGGACACAATGCAACTTATGTTTTTATCATTGTTTGGTTATGTCTGTGGCAGAGTAGACTTCAGCACTAGGCCAGTATGCTGTGTGATGAAAGTGCACATTAAAGACCACCACGTGTTCAAAATTTTTGAACCTCTCCATTACGGCATCTCATATAATCATAGTATGGTCTTGGTGCATGGAACACTGAATATTATTGGTATTACTTCACTTAATTTTTCAGTTGGAATTACAGCAAAGCTGTGACGTATGCATTCGTGGCACAGTATAAAAAGATTAACTGCAAACATGAAAAATTCAATTCTGTTGAACTGGAGACTACTTAAGCTTAATGTAACAACAGCGAAGTCTTTTTCACAATGACCTTACATTACGTGTAAAGGCAAAAGAAATGCAGGTCCAATTCACTATTGTGATGTGAGCAACCAGATAGGCACTTAATTTTGTTTACTGCATGTTGCCACACACAAATCAACTGCAATTATGAGTTGATCTCTTACTTACGTTTGTCCTCTGAATCTTTGTAAAAATAAGTAGGGCAGTTCTCTAAACTTTGTAAAAGCTTTATCAAATCATATTGAAACCTTTGGCAGAAGGCCTTGATACTTGCTGTGCCATATTTTTCAGGGCTTTGTAGTATGGGAGGGAAAGGTCTTTACTTTGGGTAGTATGCTGCCGACATATCATGAGCCTAGTTATGCAAGACTTCTAGTGGCAGACCGGTATGTCAGATGGCGTGTTCTCTCTTTGCAGATGACAATCTGTGGTCACCCGAAGCATGTGCTACATTCGAAGATCTGGCACAGGGACAGATCTTGCAAGCCCTGATTGTTGGTTACGCCGACAATGGTATTCCCCTTGTGCACCTGTACAGAGTACAGGGAGTCTCGAGTGTGTTCATCAACCGAGAAATGGTCAACCGCGGCGTAGCCCGGTGGCTAGAACATCCCCTCTGACCGCACACTGTCCGGGCCCCGGAAGTGGCTGCCAACTCACAGCGGTGGCGCCGATGCCGGAGGCTCCACGGACCATGGGGGGCGGCGTCCTCATTGCCACCACTGCCGCAGGCGCAGTATCGAACCACACGTGGTCAGTCGTGCCACCTGACGTGCCACCACACTGGTGGCCACACGCCAGACATCAAGCTCCATGAGGTGCCATTCAGTGCAGTGTCACCTTCACCCCTGCACTTTGAGGCGGCCTTCATTAAGCATCACCAGTCATCTGAAACAGTGTCACATTGGTCACCACTGCATTTTGCAACATCTCGCACCACTCTGCCATGCTTTACCGTGCATCCCGAGGCTGACAGCTATGGCCAACACTGCAGGCCACACCCCTCCTCCAAACAACGGATCACAGCGGTGCTCAACCCTTTGCACCGTGGAGCTTACAGCTCATGGCCTGCAAGTACTAGTAATCACCGAAATCGATCGGTTCGTAGGCAGACGTGCCCACCACCCTTCCACATGGGGCCGTCGGCACCCGACAGTCAGTATGGTGCACACGTCGAACTCTTCAGTCCCCACAGGGTGGGTTTTAAGAGCGTCGTAAGAGGGTCACGGAATCGAAATTCAGCTTCGTACAAGTCGTCCAGCACTCCTAGAGTCGGGCAGCCAGGAACTTCGAATCCTTCCGCATATTCTAGACCAAGGTCGTACACCGACTGGCCATTCTTTATAACAGCCCAGTCGAACTTTGGGAACTACGGCAGCCAACAGTTCCTATGGCCCGTGCCTGTTGCAAAGCCTAGGCTTCTACCGCTGTCGGGGGACCCGTGCCTCTGACCTCGTGCCCCAGTCAGTTTCAATTATTAGATGAGGGAATGGCAGAGGTCATCAACTGTCCGTGCGGACCTCCTTTCTGTAAAGTGTGATTTCAGGGTGGAGGGCAGTGCATCCCCACTCTATGCGTGTCACCGGCCCTATCTTTGGGAAAATGCTCACGGTGGCCCACCCTAGCCTTGCTCCGGGGTTGCCGTCTGTTTCTTCGGTTCTTTGTTTCTGTTTCTTGTTAGCTGCAGACATGTTACAACTTCATGCAGTGGATCCGGGTGGCCATGGTTCCTGTCTTGTGACGTTTAGATGGAAGCGTAGTTTCTCCTCCCAACTTTGACTCAGGCAGTGAGCGTGTCCAGAGCAATGTGGCACAAAGACGTAGCGCACAAGGGAAGGTCGTCCACCTTCATGGCTCCAATTATGCATACCATTTCGTTTTCACTGTAAATATTGTACTACTGCGGGAATCAAGCCATCCCAGGCTGGGAAAACGCACATCGGTCGACCAGTTAGCATGTAGTGTCAGCTGCTTTAGCGTTGCAATTTTTATGCCACAGCATCTTGAGCGGAGATGGCAGGTTTTGCTTTTCTTCCGGGGAAGTTTTGTGGGATCAGTCACATTGTTGCCTGTAAATAGAGTTCTTTGCGTGCCTGTGTGTGTGTGTGTCCAGCGCAAGCTCTGTTCTTTTCTTTCCCCTCTGTGTCCCCCATTCCCTCATTCACTTTGCTTTCCTTTGTGCGTGTACACCAACCATCGGCCTACATGGATTTTGTTTTGCAAAGTGCTGCAGCCAGCGCATCGATGGATCCTGCTTTGACAGATTGTGCCGTTATTTAAAGTTTAAAGAGTTGGATGATAATAAAGAGTTGTTTTCTCGTTTCCATTTGTTCTAGTCTTCCTTGCTGTGCAAAAGGCAGCAATAGCGCTTCCAAAATTAAGCTTGTGATGCACTTGGTGTTTACAGAAAAAAAAAAATGGCAGATCCTACCAGTGATGTTTTGTACTATGCCTATAAATTCCCATTCAGAGACATGAAAATTTATTTTATTGACTTTTCTCTGCAAACCTTGACGAACCACCATACTTCTATGCACAAAAGTACCTATTTCCGCCCTCATCCACGCTCACACATAATATGGTTACACGTGCCTCACGTACTGGCAACTTTTGAAATTATAAGCTATACCACTCCACTGCAGCACTACAAAAGCACGGCTTTAATAATTCATATACTACTGTTATTGCACTGCACATTGTGGACTAACACTACTAGTCTAACACCACTAGTGAACTGAAAATCGCTCCGCATAAATATCGGAAACAAATCTCAAATGCGATGCTTGCATGGTCATGCGCCAGAACTGGTTACAGCAGATGGAGTACTGTGACCGCTAATTATCAGGTGTCATAGGAGAATTCAATCATTTCTGAAATTCCCTGCGAAATCCCGAAGATTCCCTTTAGCTCAAAATGACAGGCAAAAAATTCCCTGCACTGAACATCCCTGAATGCCACGTATCTTGGGAATTGTTATGCGAAGCATTGAGGGGAAGGTGATTGGGCAAAACATTGCATGGAAGTCTAAAAATGTGTGGAAATGTATGCACAGAGATAAGTTAAATAATTGCTTGTTTATTGCTCCGTAACTATGCAAACAGCATGCATGTGTTTTGGCAACACCAGAAGCGGTATGCTGATAATGTGCTTGTGCCAGCGAGGATGGCGGCCCTTGACACTGCTAGATAAGTCTGCTTGAGTGGATGGTGCTTCACTACAGTTGTCGTTAACCTGACGTAGCAGCTGTATGATAGGAGTATGTACTGTTTTGTAAGATTGAATAGCCAGCACTGCAACCATAATTGACTTTTTACGAACATTGCAGTCTACTTGACAAGCAGTTCTAAGACCTGGTGTCGCTCTGTCGCTTGATTGCCATGCAAATTGTTGAGTTCGATTCCTGCTGGGAACACGATATTTATTCTATGTGCTCGTTGAGTCGACACTGCTGATGCCAGCCTTTAGGGGCGAAGCTTGGGGCCAACCTAGTTGGCGTCCATAATATTGTGTAAAGAACTGTACGATAGCAGAATACACTATCGCCTGTACCGTCTGCCTGTTCATCTATTGGTCCGTCCTTTATACTAGTCAGTGCCTTAGGACTTGAAGCTTCGCCCACTCGACGTTGTTTATCAATGTCTGTTCGCACCGTTCCTTGGTTGATATAAACTGTCAGTCGCGTTCAGTGCATTGTGCGTAATGTTGCTTTTCGATAAACTTCGATAGCCATCGCTGCATCCCTTATTGACGCGTCACGGACATTACGGTCGATTTAAAAAGCAGTTGCGAGAATTGGGAGTGGCTTTGTGGTGGAATATTTGGTTGCCACGCAGAATGCTTGGATTCGTTTCCTGCTTAGACCCTGACATTTATTCTTTACATTCGTCGGCTCAACACAGCCCATGTCAGCTTTTCCTTAATGCTCACGCATTAAAATTGCCCTTTGTGTTCTCGCAGTTCCTATGTAGATATAAAGTGTCTATTACCTCTGGCACATACCTGTCTGTGTGTATGCGCTACTGGCTGGCGGAAAGTGTTTCACGACGTATGCAATGGGATTGTGACAGTCGTGTCATGAGCAGCGAGTCGAGTTCGTAAAACAATCTCGACCTCCCCTACTAATATTGGTTTACCCCAAGTTAAGGGGGTGGTCACGAGGGCACCCAGTTGTAGGTGGCTAGATAGATAGACATATAGACGCCAAAACTGCTTGCAGTTCACAAAAAAATTATGCTTTGCATTTAATATGAGTTCACTGCCGAAATAGACAATGAATTTTTCGGATGCCTCTATAGTACCGCCATGTGATTCATAGGGTAGTTGCGTAAGGATGTCGGATGCTGTTCTGATCAGAACCTGCATTTATTAAACTCTCAATCACTGCCACGTTCATCGATTATGAGCGTGTACGAAGAACACTTGCACAGCAAACACATGCGCACAGGGCAGAAAGCGCACCGACCACAACACAATGGAAACACATCTTCAGTGCATATTTAAAACGTCCCTGGAGGACATTCTAACTTAAGAACATGCTCAACTCATTCTGATAGCGTCCGTGAAAGGTACTAATGCCCTGCCTCAGCATTTCTTCTAAACATCCAAAAATAGTTCAGGGCATCTCTGGCACTATTTCGGAATTTGTAAGGGATTGAAACATACTAAATTGATCTACCCGAACATTTCTGGGACATTTTGCGTATTGACTGGGTTACCTATCATGCTGAGTTGCTGTATATTAGGTTTCATTTTTTGTGTGGATTTAACGGTGCAGAACGGCCATGTATTGATAGTACAGGAGCACGTAAGGGCCGATGGAGACAATGCACACGCAAGGTAGGTGGCTTTGCCACCTGTTTAAGCAAGCACAAAAACAACCTGTTTCGAGAAATACTTCATTTTGATGCCCCAGCAAGCCCAACAATGAAATCCTTCAAATGATGATTTGGGCAAGGCACCCCGAAGTCTTTGTCAGAATAATAGGAGTGCATTTAAGGCAATAATAAAATAGTCAAATTGCTTTTATGGGCATTTACACAGTAGTTAAAGATACTATACATGTTTTGCGAGCACAGCGCACTGCGGAGAGTCTGGAAACTAACTCTTCCTGCAGCTTAAATAGCCGGTGTGGCTGCTGATAAGACAAATGCTTTGGCAGGATCATCAGAAACTATGCACTGCAAGTTCACAGGAGCTGACGCACGAATGATTTAAAATTCCCCAGCAACCATTGCCATGGCTTCTTTAAAAAGGGACTGCAAGAACGCATTCGCAGTTTGTAGTTTGTTGGAGCCAAAAAAAAAAGAAGGGGGGGGTCTCTGTTTTCCAAATTCCGGATGTGACAAACAATGGTCCAGGACTGGTTCCTACTCATGCTAGTGACAAAAATATAAAGCAAGCACGTTTGGCATTATAAAAACAAAGGCTGAACTTTCCAGGCAAGTGTGTACAATCCAGCAGTTTGCCCCAGTCCGGTCTCTAAACCGAAATGGCGAAACTTCCCTCCTGCCAGTTCTGATGTTAAGGGCCCTACCTGGAGTTTGCATTAGTATCCCAGCAGATGACTGGTCCCTACAAAACACCGGAAATTGAGAGGCCGAACACAAAAACGCTAAAAAATTGAAATGCTTAAAATAATTAAGTGGCTAAAATACATAACACCGAAAACCATTTAAACCATGCTGAAAACCACGTGAAATTTCAATTTGTAGGATAGTGGACGAAGACGCAGTGTGGTGAAAGTAAAGCTCGGAATGAAAACGTTATCTACAGGGACGGCTACGTTCATGAGTTTGAACAGAAAGGAAGTTATAGACAATATTGGAGGTGCGAGAAGCGAGGAGAATGCAATGCCAGATAACGTACCTTCCTGTAGTACATACCGTCATAGTTCTCTCGAAGGCATTGATCGGCGCAATCCAAGATCTTCAGGGTTCTCGCTCATTGCCTCCTCGAGTAGAGGGCAAGCTAGACTCGAAGACAACCGAGGGAGTGATTAGAGACCAACGCATCCGCTCACAGAGCAAGAGCGAAGGGTTCTCGCGAGAATTGTTTGGTAGCATCTCGGGGCGATCGACAGGGTATTGCCGTTTTAAGTAGATAGCTTGCTTGTGACGTCATGGTCACAACTTCATAACGTACGGGTTAACCAACAGGGCGGCCTTGATGATCGTAAAAGCAGCATAATCGCATCACATTTAACACGCGCCAAAATGATAACGATGCATCCAGAATTTTATTAGCCTTTGTCAGTAAGAAGAAAATTTCATTAGCACGGTAATGAACATGAATAGACGAAAAAAAGAGATGACACGGGCAAAAGCTATCTTTTCTGGACATTCGTGTTTATTCCCGCGTTGTCGAAATTTTTTTGACGATGAACTACCAGCTCAACTAAACACTCACGTTAATTGGTTACGTCAACAACAAGAGAACTTGCAAGTGATGTAATGATAGCATTAACACGCGAGCCTATGCCTTCCGAAGAACCACCATGCTAGCAGCCAGGGCAGCCTCCATCGGACAAGCTTGAGTCCATCCTTTACTCCACTGGGTCACAGTGCCACCAAACATACCACCTCTGCACATTCATACCCCTCGACTTCATCTTCCGCTGGTTCATGGGTGTCAGCACGAACACATTATTTTTATTTCGTATAAAACTGAGACAGATACCCGGTTAGAGATAATAGAAAGACAACATTCTGCAGAAGCAGAAAGACAAGAGACAGACGCCACAAGTAGGGATCCTCAAGCAACTAGCAGCACTGGCGCAATCGCTTGAGCTCCTCAGCAATACAGCGACTGCGCGTGACGATGCGGGTGTGACGATGCACACGCGTATAAATACGTCGATAATAATGGCAAGGTCGAGTAATTCGCAACACGTTTCCTCACAGCCCACTGCGAGGCCTATCGTGTGGCAGTGGAACACTGGAACTGTCGAGGTATTCACTGAAAACATTTCATCACGCAATCTCCACGTAAACCGGATGTCATAGTTCTTCAGGAACCTTTAGCATTAATCTCCTTAGCGGGCTCTTAGCATCCCCCCCAAAAAAAAACACATGGATAGAACTGCTCAAGTAACGTACCGAATCAGCGCTGGTATCGGACCAACCAACACACTATTGTGCAGGAACCTCTCGATGACCTGAATAATGACAAAGAAGAAAGCATTTACTTAAAATGTAGTTTTTTTTTCAACAGTTTAGCATAAGTATCAGCAATACATATCGCCTACGTAATTCGAAAATGTACTGTAGCCCATAGCACAACCTTTTCAAACAACTTGAAAAATCGGACTTGCAGTGGACAGGCTACTTCAATAGCATTCATGCCTACTGGAGTTACCATGCCTCCTCGGAAGCCAGAATGACGCTTTTCAACTTGGCCCACACACAACACCTCTCTCTACTCAATAGCACGCCCACTGGAACTGGTAATTCTAGCCCTGCAGCGTTTCACAAATACCGATTTGGTATGGAGCAGGACAAAGAAGACACCACACTGTCGCAATTTGGGTGAAACATTTAGCAGTGATCATGGCAATCACATTACATTTCCCTTACCTAATCGACAAAGAGGTCCCAGGCAGGGGTACTCCCAGGCAGGGGTAGCCATCCGTCGATATCGCTTAGGGAAAAAGAAATTGAATTGCTGAACAACATGTGATATTTATGGTTTTTTAAGATTGTACGATGCCGTTTTTGCTCATGCGCGGTGATCATGGGGTGCAAGGAAGCGTATATATTCTGTTTTCTTACTTAATAAAAATCAGTTGTTAGTCTGCGCTGGTCCTTGTGTTCCCTTCTTCTGTGTCCTTGTGTGTGTGCGCAAAAACTTCAATTATGCAGCAGTACCAACTAGCCCGTCTTTCCGTATTATTGTAGGGGTACTATACTCAATGCCCTCGGAGCTCACAGACCGGGACGCATTTCGCGGGGTCACTGCAAAAGTAAAAATCAGGGCATATCCGTGGAGTGAATCATGATTAGTGGGTGAAGCGCCGGAGGTACATCGGTAAACCGTGAATCCCACTCGCAGCTGTTTTTCGAGGAGCCTGTCCCAGTGTACTGCCGTGGCAGAAAGTGTGAGGAACGCGTGCGGTTTGTCCAGCTGGCGAATCATGGCAGAGTACCTTGTGGCGTCTTGCCAGTATTGCACCATGTTAGGAACGCCCCGCATGAACGCCAGGTCTCGGTTGAGGACTTCGTCCATTAACTCGCGCCCACCGCTCTCAAGTTGGTGCCGCGTGAACGAGCTGGTGATGCAAGCGAGTGCCGCAGTGCCATCTAGTGAGCACTCCGAGTAGTAGTGGGTGGTTACAACAACGGTGAGAGACAAGCCTACACCCGAAGGAGCTTCGCCCCTAAAACAGGGACACCTGATTGGAACCATTCTCTCCTTACAGTGCACAGAAAAACCACCAAAACAGTTAAACGCAACCACGACAACCAACAGATTGACCGACACTTTGTAGCCCTCTGGCACAAAAGGCATGCGCTAATAAGTAGATGGAAACAGAACAAACTAAACAAACGTCTCTGGTCTCGCCTAGAAGAGATCACGCGAGACGCGCAAACATATGCGGACAAGTTGGCCACCAGCAATTGGCTGGGCATTTGTGACTACGAGCAGAGTGGTCTCTTTTTTTCACCTTTTCTGGGCAACCCAAATGAAAGAACCACGTATAGAAGGAATTGACTTGCAAACTTTTAGCTGAACCACTTCTTTCCAACAGTTACGACCATACGTTGTAGTCATCTTCTTCTGTTATTAGCAGACGACACCCCTTCCGATCTCAACTGACCTTTTTCAAAGGGAAGCTGCAAATCAACTCAAATTTCTCTTCGACACCATCAACCAAGCTTGGGAAACTGGCAACACACCCGCAGAGTGGAAAATGACCATGGTCATTCCCATTCCCAAGCCAATAAAGCATCGTACGAAAGTGCAAATCTTCGCCCGATTTCACTCGCGTCGTGTTTACATAAACTGACGGAGCGCATGGCGCTAACACGACAACTCTGGCAGCAGAAAAGGACCTGCCCGGTTTGCCCACGCGTCATTGGTTTCCGAAAACACGTCGACGCAAGATGCGATTGTTGCTTTGCAAAATATGTACACCGAATACACTACCTCTCATCTGGGCGCCATAGTTGGCCTTGATATCAAGGGTGCGTTTGACCATGTAACCCACGCAGCGGTTCTTGAGGGCCACAGGGCGATCCGACCGAGGCAGAAATTGTACAACTGTACGTCAAAAAAAAAAAATTCTTTTTAGATGCGGAAGCATCTTATACTCGCGCCTTGTAGTGCGCCGTCCGCGCCGTCCGCGCCGTCCGCGCCGTCCGCACCGCCTTAGTTGAGCTAATTCATTGCGTCTGATACAATAATCACTCGTTCTCTGCTACTGCAATATTCACGCGTTCATCAAGTATAAGGTTATTTGTTGCACTTCAAAAGCATACATGTGCCCGAGTTAAAACGGTCAAAGTTTCACATTAAATGCACCAGGAAGGTAAAGTATTGGTACGGAAACCAGTAACACAAACATGAGCTTGTACGGTAAAGTTAGCTATTTAAAACCTACGCGAGCGTCGGTGCACACTGAACCGTGCGAGGGAAACGCTTCGTTTTACTCGTTGGGCGTGCGAGGGAAACGCTTCGTTAAGGACGTCCCTGATCGTTCTACGTCAGGGTCGTCCGTCAGTACGAGTCATGGTGCCCGTCGCGTCTTGGACGCCTTCAAAGGCGCTTGTCTTCGACGTTGTTGTCCCTACGGGGACTAGTGCCGAGACCGTCGTTGATGCGACGGCCTCAATAGTCGGCCTCTCAGAGGTATACTTCGTGCAGCATCAGGGAGCTCGAAACTTCCAAGTCACCGTTAAGAGCATGGCCTCCATGTCTCTAATCGTCAATGCTGGCTGCCTGGTGATTGGCGGCGAGCGTGTTCAAGTCGTTCCCGTAGGCCCACAAGTGACCAACGTCGCCTGCCTGTTCCTGCCATCGTTCGTCTCAAACGAAGCTCTCGTCCAAGCGTTATCCCCATATGGCAAGGTGCTCACTGTCACCAGTGGTTTGATGAGCGGGCGACGCGGCGTACTCACTGGAACGCGGTATGTTCGAATGGAGATGAACGCCGCTAATCCTGTGCCGAACTACCTGCGCATCTCCGGTCACCGTGCTACGTTTGACTACCCTGGTCTCCAGCGTGTATGTCGAAGATGCGGCTCAGGGGACCATCTACGAGCCCAGTGCACAACACCGTATTGTGGTCGCTGCGGTGTGCACGGTCACGTTAGTGAAGGATGTGACCGCCCATGTCGACGCTGCGGGGACGGCCACCCAACTGTGGTTTGCCCTGTCCGCCGCTCTTACTCAGACGCTGCCGCTGGTGCCTTTCCACCACTGACACCGGCAAAGGAACCAACTACCGACTCGGGGGACGCAGAGGAGGTCACCGACGCTGTGCTGGCCTCACCCCTACAAGTTCCTTCAAACGAAGCGCACAACGAAAGCGCGATTGTCGATGCGACGCTTGGCGCGTCCGCCTCTGCGCTGGTGCAGAAACCGTGCGCTTCGAAAGACGCAACGCACTGCCCTGAAAACGGCGTCGGCGTCTCTTCTTTGACGCCACTTGATGTTCAGTGCACAAATGACCCCAGTTATCAGGCTGCTGCTGTTGGAGTTGGCCCTACGACCCCTGTTATTTTGGAAAACAGTGGCGAAAACACCACAGCCTCTTCTGTTGCGGCCGCTCCGACCATTTCGACATCGCGTCGTACACGTAAAAAATCGCCCACACAAAGGGTGCCTACACCGGACTGCCGAGACGCGGACAGTGCTGCCAGCATCAAGAATGTGGATCCAAGCTTGCCGGCGGCTCAGTCCCTACCTCCTCAGGACACGTCTTCGGAAGACGGCTTCAGCCTGGGACTGGATAGTAGCATCGGACTGTCTAGCCTTGCCGATTTTGACGTTGAAATGGGAGCTACACGTGAAACAAAGCGAGGGCACACTTCCAGCTCTTGCTCCGATGAACGCAGTGATGGCCGTGGTAAATCCCAACGGTCCAAAAAACCTCGACCCTCTTCTGGAGGGTCGAACAGTGCGTTGTAATTTGGTCGAGCAAGTGTCCCCTGGACACTTTCCAGGACACCGTCTAGAACTATGCGTCCAGGTTAGTCTTTACTTTTTATTATGGCTACTACACTGCATATTATTTCATTGAACGTTCAGGGTTTTCGCAGTCCGGCAAAGCAGGCTGAAGTGATTAGTGTCGCCCGCGCTGCAAATTGTGATGTTTTGTGCCTCCAGGAAACAAATTTTTTCTCGCTATCTGACGTGCTTGCTTTTAAACGAAGGTTCAACCTAGATTGTTATTTCTCTTTTGCTACATCTCGTTTTACGGGAGTAGGTATTATTATTTTTAACCGAGCTCTATTAAGGGATCATCATGCTTTTTACGATGGCATGGGCAGGGTTTTGGCCTTAGACTGTAGCTACTTTTCTTTCAGATTAAGGATACTGTGTGTGTATGGGCCAGCGCAAGCTGGACAGTCTAATGACTTTTTTAGAGACCTGGATGTGTTTTTTCTTGACGGTCGTGATGTCATTTTGATTGGCGACTTCAACTGCGTTCTAAATACGCGAACCGATGTACAAGGTCCTGGCTGGGGCCGGTCTGCTTGGAATTCACGCGAGCTTCGCCGCCTTGTCCACCACTTTTCATTACTAGACGCGCACAATGTAGTGCACGGAAATACCTTTGTTTGGACATGGCGACGTGGACGATCCTCCAGCAGGCTCGACCGGGCTTATATCCCACGAGCGTTAGAGGCGTTTGTCTCTGATCTATGCGTTCCGTCCTTCCCACCTTCTCCTGTGTACGTATCTGATCATCGGCCTATTGTCTTGAAGCTCGAAGTTCCATTTTCTTTCTCAGAAAAGCCATGGCGTCTTGATGTTCGCGTCCTGCAGGACGCGCGCTCAAGATCAGATTTGTCACGCGCAATACGTGTGTCGCTCACGGCGTCTGGTCCTGAAGATTGGGATGCGCTTAAAACACAGTGGCGCCTGCGCTGCGCAGTGGAGGGGCGTTCGCTTCGTCGACGCGTTTCTGAAGAGCTTGCTGATACCGCGATGAAGTTGCGCATTGCTTTGCGCGCCGAGACGCCTTCTCCTCTGATGCGAGCGTGGCAGCGTGAACTGCGTGAACGCTTTCAGCGCTTGACTGCTGCTTCGTCCCTGGCGGCAGCAGCATGGCGCTGTAGACACAACCCATGTGCACATCCCGAGGTGCTGCGCTACGCGAGACATTCCTTTTTTGGGCAATCAGAGCCACCTGTCTCTATGACAGCACAAATACCACCTGCGCAGCGGCTTCCTACGCGTGATCGATCAGTTTTCTTGGCGCATTTTGAAGCAATGTCGTGTTCGGCCATGCGGACTAACTGTGATGAAACACCGCCAATGCTTAGAAGTTTGCCCCGTATTCCTCAAGAAGCTGCAGATTGCCTGCACATCCCTCCGTCGGCTGATGAGGTAAAGGCGGCACTGAAATCTATGAAACGTGGAACGGCCCCAGGGCCAGACGGTTTACCTGTTGAGTTTTACTTGACATTTTGGGATGAGATTGGTGCTACATTTACCGCGGTAATCCGGCGATGCTACGAGGACGGTGTCTTTCCATCAAGTTTTCGAGATGGACGCATTGTGCTTATTCCAAAGGGTGATGCTTCCTCTGTTAATCCTGAAGATTGGAGACCTATCACGCTCCTCAATGTTGACTATAAGATATTCGCGGCGGTAGCCGTTCAACGTTTGAGGGGTCTGTTGAACACCCTAATAGGTCATCACCAGACTTCATCAGTGCTTGGACGAGAAATACACAGCTTGTCATATACCACACGGGATATCATAGCTTATACTTTGTCGCGATCTGCGCGTGGTATCCTTGTGTCTTTGGACCAGGAAAAAGCGTTTGACCGACTAGAGCACGCGTATATCTTTAATGTGCTCACAGCCTTCGGCTTTTCTCATTCGTTTGTGGAAATGATTAAAAATACGTACACTGGTCTGAAAAGCACACTAGTTCTGGATGGTTGGGAAAGTGCTGCCTTTTCCATAACACGTGGGGTCCGTCAGGGATGTCCATTGTCTCCTGTGCTATTTGTCCTCAGCCTTGAGCCATACTTGCGTGCTCTTGATGCGGATTCACGTGTCCGGGGTCTTCCGCTTCCTGGTAGCGGTGTCGTGAAAGTCACAGCTTTCGCTGATGATATAACCTTGTACCTTTCAGATGAAGATAGCCTTTCACGCAGCCTGCATGTATTTTCCCAATATGGCGACATTTCAGGTGCAGCGTTGAACATCTCCAAATCTCGGTATTTCTTCATTGGCTCTCCAAACTCCAGGCTTAGCGCCAGTGTTCCCATTCAGCCGGCCGCGTCCCTTCGTATTTTAGGTATTTCATACAACCACTACGGCATTTGCGAATCTGTTTGGTTAAACGCTCTCGAGGAAGTAAGACAGAAAATTCAGGATGCACGGGATTTCGACTTCCCGCTTCTTGAGCGGAGGTACCTTGCGCAGACTGTATTTTGCGGTCGCATTTGGTACCTTTCTCACGTCGTGCAACCATCTCTACGTATCGTGCGATCACTGCAGTCTGCTTTGTGTTCCTTTTTTTGGTCAGGCGGCACTGAGTTGGTCTCTCGCGCGGCACTGGGACAGCAGCGTGCTCAAGGAGGCTTTGCTTTCCCTTCAGTGTCCATACGCTGTCGGCTGCTGGCACTGCGTTTCCTTTTGCGCCTAGTGCAAGGGGAGGAATCTCCCGCACGAACGCTTGCATATTACTTTCTGGGTACTCAACTTCGCCATTTGATGCCTAATGTGCAACTTAACAGGGGGCCACAGTCAATAACACTTCCTGCGTTTTATGCAACAACTGTTGCATTTTTTCGCCATGTCAAGTCGAGCTGTCCTGGTATAGATGTTTTGAACAACCACATAGTTGAGACAACTGCTGCTTTGTTGCTTCCGTTGGTCCCGCCAGCCCGCCGTGCTCGCTCTAGACGGGTGTCTTGGAGCTCCTTAACGGCTTCTTTTCTGCCTGGACACCTTCGGGACTTCATGTGGCGCCTGGGATGGGGTGTACTTCCCACTCTCGACCGCCTCGAAAGGTGGAGAATAGTCCAGTCAGCAACATGTCCGAACTGCTCCCTTCGGGAAACAAATCAGCATTTTCTGAGGCATTGTATCATTGCTCGCGTTTTTTGGAGAGCCGTACATGCTGGATTTCACTGCCTCAGAGTAAATCGCTTCGTTTCTTCTGGGCGTTGTTCGCGAGGCCGCTTCGCTTGTCTTCTCATTGTTGCCGGCGCTTTCTGCCTCTGGCGCAACCGCTGCGAGGCGGTTGCTGCGGGCCGCCGCCGCCGCGCGCTCTACCGTCACCCCCGGAAAATCTTTTCAGGCCTGCGCCCAGCAATTTGACGTCATTTCCGGCCGGCCGACTCTCGGGGAAGCCGCAGCGGCTGCGAGCGCAGCGCGGGCGGCGGTGGTGACGGTTCGGCGGCGTGGTGTTGACGGTGTTTCACGTTTGTTGCTTTCCGTTGTTGTTTTGCGGCAATTTCGTTTCCGTGCGTGATGCTGGAGTGATGCGACAATGCCGAATAAGTGTTGTGTACCCGGATGCACCGGCAACTACAAAACAGGAAAGAAGATACAAGTGTTTTCCTTCCCTAAAGACGCCGACGCTCTCAAACAATGGCTACGCGCCATTCCTAGGAAGGACTTCGTGCCGACTTCGTGCACTAAGGTAAGAATTTGAGATGCTCCTGTTCTTAGCTTGTCGTTGCTTGTTCGGGTAGAAATCACCTATGATGGGAAATACTTGAGCGTGTGGCCGCCGGGCCTCGCGAAGCGCTGACGCCAGCAGCGTTCGCAGCAAGGATGGTCAGCTGCGCTTTGTTCACTAACAGTGCCGTGGTGTCGTCCATTCTTGCAAGCTCTCGGTGGAAGCGCTTCGTGGAGTGCGGTGACATCACGCTCCCGTGTTTCCTTTCATGTTGCTTGTACCGCTTAGCGCAGCGCTTTTATTTAGATGCTTGCGAAACGTAGGTAGACTTTGTTTTAGCTACACGGACTGTAAACGCGGTCATGCAAACGGGAGCGCATTTTTTTCTTTTGAGAAGTGGCGTCTCAGACGTTCTTGAAACGTTTTTGCAGGTGTGCGCGAATCATTTCGACGCTTCATGCATTGAGAAGACGACATCGTAGACGGATCCAAGGACAGGGAGAGTTATTGAAGTTGCACTCCCAGTACCACGGTTGCGTCCTGGATCTGTCCCAACGGTATTTTCCGGCTGTCCGTCCTACCTATCAGTACGAGACCAGAGCACGAGAGAAACCCCTGACGCCAAGAGGAGCCGACAAGAAGCCTCCCAACTCGCCCGTGCTGTAGAAGAGTCGCTGGCGTCATATGAAGCGGAGCAAAAACGAGACCGGTTTTCGTCCCTCGAAGAACTAAGGGCTCGCCTGCAAGGGGTGTCAGTGTCTCCAAAGTGGACTGTGATTCATAAAGAAGAGTGCTCCATGTTTTTGAACATTATCGACTATCGTGAACCTTGTTTGAATGCGTCATTGACCGTGTTTGCAAACCTTGAAGTCTTTGCCTGCTATCAAGGTTCACCAATCAAGAACCTTGGTAGCGCTGTTGTACCAGACTCAGTTCAAAAAGTAAGTTCCTTGTTGGAAATTTTGAACAACCTGTCGATGCTGTCTGAGGAGCGCTGCACTTATTGCCACCTGGCTCAAGCAATACATTCCCTTGTTTGAGCCTTGTTTCCAGTTTTGTATCTCTTTACAAGTTGTTAGCTTTTAAAGGTGCTGTACTTTTTTCTTTTTTTTTTTTAACTCGAACTGCCTCGGTGCCCACTGTAGCAGTTGTACAGTCCGTTTTGGTACCTAAGCTGTGTACACTTTCCTTGTGCACTCTGTGTACAGACATGTTGTGCACTGTGATTTGTTTTTTTCTTAGATTTTTGTTTGATTTTTTCCCTAGGACATGCACCTACCTGTGGCAGTACAATTACTTTTCTTTCTGTCATTTATCATGCTGTGGACCACAATTTAGTCACCAGTGTTCTTTTGTATTGTATTTTTTGGCAAGTGTTTGAACCTGATACCTTGTGTTGCTACTGCTACTATGATAAACGAATGGTATGTTTTCCTCTAACCTACAATTTAAATGAAAGTGTGCTTTTTCTGTTCCAAAGCTCGGGGATGTTTTTGCTGTTACAATCTGTTTTGTTTTCTGAGTTTTATGTGGCAAGATATTGTGTTTTGTACTTTTGGCATATTTTCAGCATTAAGGGCAACATCTTGTGTTGCCTGTCGTCTGCCTGGACCGAGAACAATGTGCACTGTGATATTTGTACAGACGGCGTCTGGCTGTGATAAATAAATACGCATTATTCCATTCACGATATTCATTATTTCTTGATACCTTGATAAGTTCCCCCGCAACGGTGGCTCAGTGGCTAAGGCGTAGCGCTGCTGAGCACTAGGGCGCAGTTTCGATACCCGGCTGCGGCGGCCGCATTTCTGATGGAGGCGAAAAGCAAAAACGCCCGTGTGTACGAGATTTCGGCACACAATAAAGATTCCCAGGTAGTAAAACTTGATCCTGAGCTCTCCCCTACGGCGCGCTTCATCGCCTGCATTGCGTCGGCGCGTTAAACCATACAATCAATGGATACCTTGATAAATCGTGCGGACATGGTGTCAAGGAACCTCGCCCGAGTCGGTAGGCGTGAAGGGCGCTCGCGGCTGGCGCAGCCACCCAGCGAAGGGCGGCCGGCCGGCCGGCGCGATGTGACGTCGTCGACGTCACGTCACGTGACGCGCAGGCCTGAAAAGCTTCCGGGGGTGACGGCTCTACCCGATCCTAGAACGATTGTACTCGGAGCTGCTGTCTGTTTTGTCGGAGGAGCTCTTCTTCCTCGGTGAAGAGGAATTTCTTCGGCACTGGTCTTGCCCTTTTGTGTCGGTCTATGACGGACGAGTGAAACTTGTCTTTCGGCCGGCCTGGTATTGGTAGGCTGATCTGTCGATGTGCCGGCAGAAATGGCATGCCAACATGTAAATATGCAAAATGCACATATTTATGTTTTATTTGTCTCTTGTTTACTTTGAAGTATTTTGTGGTTGTGTTTGTGTGAACCATCAAATGTACATGTTTTTTCAACGTCATCTCATATCCATGTTCATGTAAATGACGTCTGTCTTGTCATAATCGTTAGAGTATGTCTAAGACGGAAATGTTCTGTTGAGTGTTAATGACGTTTGTGGCAATAAATTTTTTCTCAAATGTGTCTAACTCTGTTACCAGCCACTAAACTGTTTTAGCGGGACGGCTCAGTGCTCTCCCGTAGTTGAGTACGAAGTACTCAAAATCGTTCAACATATTAGATGCGGAAGCATCTTATACTCGCGCCTTGTAGTGCGCCGTCCGCGCCGTCCGCACCGCTTCTCGACCATTCGACAGCTGACGCGCGCGCATGCGCCGTCGCGCCGTCGCCCACCATCTGTGCCGCGCGCGCTTCTCCTTCGAGAACGTTCGACAGCTGATAGCGCTTGCGCCGTCGCGCCGTCGCCATCTGTGCCGCGCGCGCGCTTCTCCTTCGAGAACATTCGACAGCTGACAGCGCATGCACCGTCGCGCTGTATATATACTCAAGGTCGGCACTCGCTCGCTCAGTTGCCGCTCGTCCGTTGGTTCGTCGCAATAAATAAAACACCGCCCTTTCGCATACGTGCCGTACGTGTTCACTCATTTAACACCCCATTTCACAACCACGTTAACCAATTTAGCCATCGACCCAAGTAAGTCGCAATTTAACACCCGTTAACCAATTACATGCTTCCGCATCCTCCTCAGTGTTCCCCCGAGGGAAGCTGCGGGCAATTTTTTTTACTGACCTTATGGTTACCACACAGGTAAATGAAGTGGAAGAACTCACGCGGTATACCTCCAATGAGGCGTTCCGCAAGGGTCCACTCTGCCACCAACACTCTTTTCCTTCGCTTTCAATAGCCTGGTGCAGGATCTCAGATGTGTACCAGACCTTCATTTTACAATATATGCGGATGAACTCAGGCCTCTGCGCTGGAAAGGATTTCCCATCAGAAATACAACACACGCTACACTCGGCCATTGACACTAGAAAAAAGAGGATTCGCTCTTTTTAGGGCCAAATCTGAGTTTATCGTCATCACAAACCGGAAACTTCCAAACGCCCAGGAAGACCGGCCACTAGTTACGCTCCATACTGACTCCATTCCGAGGAAGCACTACATAAAAGTGCCAGTCTTCTGATTGCAAGATGACGGCAAGTCAAAGGAGTGACTTCCACATCATGCAACACTTTCAGCGAGTTCGCCCTCTTATTTAATATTTATTTAACAATACTGTAGGCGTTTGTACCGGTCCATACAGGAAGTGGGTCTTTTGAAACGCACAATGCGCAAGCTGAGAGGCACCAAAGACCACCAACTCGTCCGTATTACCCTGGCTTAAACTAACCCATCAAGTGCACTTCATGAAAACTATATATATATATATATATATATATATATATATATATATATATATATATATATATATATATATATATATATATATATATATATATAGGTATGGGATATGGCACAACGGGAGCGTTGTCAACAAGGATAAATATATTTATTTCCCAACAGTTTCGGGAGGGGACCTCCCTTCATCAGGGGATGAGTTATACTGACATGAGCTTCCAAACTTCCTTGCTGCCGCGTCCCTCTCGCCTTGAAAGACGTTTGCGAGAGTGAGAGGGAACTGTAAAAAAGAGACAAAAAAGGCGAAAAAAGAAAGAAAAGAAAGAAAGTAAAAAAGAGGAAGAACCACTGTCAACACTGAGAACGAAGCCAACTGTCCGTCTACATCCACCTACGGTTCATATCACGTGCTGTTCAGTTCTTGGCGTGTGTCGGGCCACCCAAGATTGTCGCCGCGGTGCCGGGAGGGTCCGGGACGGCGTGCCTAAAGAAAGGGGTTTCCCCGTAATTGGTCGTTCGGCGGGCTGCGGGCGGTGTGTGTAAAGGAAAGGTTTCTCGTTAATGGGTCGGTCGGCTATTTACCTTTAATCTTCGTCCGTTTCCCTTCAACGGTCATGAAGTGGTAGGCGAACGTAAACACTTTGTATGTGCATGTGGAAAAAAAAAACAAGAAAGGACAGTGTACACGTACGAGTCAGTCAGAAAAAAGCATGGTCTCCAGCTATCAATCTTTGTCACCAATTTTCTCCTGGCTTGCTTCTCGGAGGCAGTTGAGTTTTCCGGGGTCCTCGTTGATACCGGCTACTAATGTACGAAATTTGAAAATAAAATATGCCTCACGCTGTTCGCACTCGCGTCTGTTTGAAAAACCGGACTGCAAAAGAGTTACGCTAATATTTTCAAAACTGTGGTTTGGCAGCCGCAGATGTCTAGATAAAGGTAGCTTCGGCAGTGAAGTGGCGTGGTACCGGTGATTATTGAACCGCAGCCGAAATGGCGTGTCTGTTTGGCCGATATATTCTTGTCCGCAGATGTTGCAATGTAGCATGTATATTACGTTACTGGAGTCACAATTAAGGCTTTCAGTTATGCAGAATTTGAAATCCGAGAAGTTCGCTTTGGATTCACGTGTTGTGAGCATCTGTGGGCATACCTTGCATCGAGATTTTCTGCAGGGATGGCACCCTGATTGAATTTTGGGGGTGTTTGTTTTTGCTCTGACAAGAATGTCCTTCAGATTTTTATCCCGGCGGTACACCACGTGAGGTGGCTTCGCGAAAATAGAAGTTAGTCGTTTGCTTTGCCTGATTATGTTGAAATGGCGGGAAAGTATGTTGTTGATTCGTGGCGCTGTTGAGGAGTAAGTTAGTACAAGGTTCGCTTGGGAAGTCGTTTTAGGTACTCTGTTTGGTCCCTTAATTATATCATTCCTGTTCACGTTGCGAGCACGTAGTATGGCATCGTCAATAATGTCTTCCGGATAATTTTGTTTCAATAAGGAATGCTTTAGGTGTTCCGCGTGTCTGTCAAATTCCCGCATATCGGTGCATATTCTTCGGTACCGGTAGGCCTGAGAATATGGAATACCCGTTTTGCAATGCTTTGGGTGGCTGCTGTTGAAATGTAGGTACATTTGACGTTCTGTAGGCTTTTTGTAAAGGTTTGTTGATAAGCGGTCATTTTCGACCGTGACAGTAACGTCCAAAAAGTTAATGCTAGTTTTGGAAATTTTGGGCGTGAATTTTATTGACGGGTGGCATTTGTTAAAATCCTCTATGAAGCGGAAAAGACTTCCCTCATCATGGTTCCATATCATAAAAATATCGTCTAAGTATCTTCTGTAGTAGAAAGGTTTCAAGGTGCGTCCCTCAATGAATGGGATTTCAAGTGAAGCCATAAAGGTGCTCGCGAAGTTTGGGGCCATTTTCGTGCCCATTGCCGTGCCACTGACCTGAAGGAAATGCTTGCCGTTGAACTCAAAATGGTTATAATTTAGTACAAGTTCAAGAAGTGTAAACAGTACCTCGCCACTTACACTAGTTGATGAGTCAGATTTTACATATTCAGAAACCATAGCCGCTATTCCGTCATGGTGGGGTATGTTGGTGTACAGTGAGCAGACGTCCATAGTCACCAGAAAACTGCCGCCTGGGATGTCGAGACTTGAAGTTTCGCAGATGAAGTGGTTTGTGTCCTTTAGGTAATAGGGAAAATTTGGGGTGATGTTTTTTATTAAGGAATTGATGAATTCCGACATATTTTCTGTTGATTTGCTGTTACTGGATACTATCGGACGTCCCGGATTACCTGCCTTGTGTATTTTGGGGAGCGAATAGAATCGACCGGGAACAGAGTGGGCCGGTAACATTGCTTTTAACATTTTGCCGGTAATTTTCTCGTCCCGGCGGAGATTGTTTAGGGTTACTTTTATCTCCCTTTCAAATTCGGGAGTCGGGTCCGTTGGAAGTTCTTTGTAGAATTTTGTGTCTGATAGCTGTCGTTCCCCTTCCTTTAAGTAGTCCGACGTATTTAAAATTACTATGCAGCCTCCTTTATCAGCCGGTTTGATAGTAATTCCAGTGTTTTTTCGTAGTTCATCGAGTGCCCTTCGTTCTGACTTTGATATGTTGTTTCGAAATGGCCGATTTTTTCCATACGCTCTGATGATATCTTTTTGAACTGCTGATATATACATATCGAGGTGTTTGTCCCTCTGCTCACCCGGACACCATGATCTGTCACCACCAATCACTCTATTCTCGTTCGTACAGTCCTTGCGATCATGAAAGTATTCACGGAGGCGGAGATTACGCGCAAAGTTATCGAGGTCTTGGTACAGTTCAAATTCATTGAATCTACCGGATGATGGACAAAAGGTCAAGCCTCTCGACAAAAGTTGAAGCTGAGCGGGTGTGAGTGAACAGCACGTGATATGAACCGTAGGTGGATGTAGACGGACAGTTGGCTTCGTTCTCAGTGTTGACAGTGGTTCTTCCTCTTTTTTACTTTCTTTCTTTTCTTTCTTTTTTCGCCTTTTTTCTCTCTTTTTTTACAGTTCCCTCTCACTCTCGCAAACGTCTTTCAAGGCGAGAGGGACGCGTCAGCAAGGAAGTTTGGAAGCTCATGTCAGTATAACACATCCCCTGATGAAGGGAGGTCCCCTCCCGAAACTGTTGGGAAATAAATATATTTATCCTTGTTGACAACGCTCCCATTGTGCCATATCCCATACCTTCACGATAACTTACTGGCCCATTGAATTATTACTTCCACTATATATATATATATATATATATATATATATATATATATATATATATATATATATATATATATATATATATATATATATATATAGTTAAGAATAAAGGAGCACACTTACGAAAATTTTATAATTGTTTACTCTACGTTTCGGCCGTGGCACGGCCTTCGTCAGGATTAACAGAAATACAAGTATGTGGCCGCTTTTATGGGCAGGCATGAACACGTCAGTACAAAACACGTGCAATCAGCATGTGAGTGTCACAAAAATTCTTTTAAACAGCCGTGACTACAGTACAAACCATTAAAATCTAATACAATAGACAAGATTGTGGGCATGTGAAAGGCATTTTTTAACATTCACCATTGACGACGAGGATCACGCATGAAAAAAATAATAAATACGTGATAACCTTTAGGAAATATATTATACGTCAGGGATGCTTCTTTATATATTTCTCAAAATTTCGGACGTCGGGGCATCGTAGAGAGGCATGACACTTTTCCTACGCATTCGTTAATGCCGGATAACAGACTGTTAAACTTGTGAATCAAGAACGATTCTCGAATTTCGCGATCATGGTGCGATTTAAAGCCAGATTCAAATAGTGTTACCATAATCTTGTCAAACGAATGACCTGGTAGATGGCAATGCTTAGACAATGGAAGATGTGGCAAACTGTTTACGTGTGATTTGTGGTTGTTGAAACGGATGCGAAAAGATGTCTCGGTTTGACCGATGTATTGCATGTGGCAGATTGAGCATTCAAGCAAGTAAATGATGTTGCTGCTATCGCAGTTTAAGTCCCCTTTAATCCTAAGTGAAAAGTTAGATGCCGTGCTTTTAGCAACAGTTGTAGTGGTCATGTGCGCACAAACTTTACATCGCGTTTTTTTACAGGGGTGACAACCAACGGGAGCAATGAATCTAGTCTTGGAAGAGGGTACCACGTCACGCAAGTTCCTTGATCTCCGATATACAACCCGCGGCGATTCAGTGAAGATGTCCTTAAGCCGATCGCTCTGTGTCAGTATGTTGTAATGCTTTCTGAGTATATGTGACACGTTAGGAATAGATGCAGAATGCGTTAGAACGAGGTTGGTTCGGGAAGGTGGCGCTAATCGCTTGTCTTTACTGATGAGCTCTTTCCGATCGAGACATTTTGCCCGTTGGAGAGCGTCGTCAATTATTTGTGAAGGATATTGTTGTTCGGTTAATGCTTTACGGAGCTGGTCACAGTTGCGAGTGAAATCCCTGTTGTCCGAACAAATTCTTTTAAAACGGATAGCTTGGCTATAGGGGATACTTGTTTTGCAGTGTTTGACATGGCTACTTTTAAAATGAAGATATCTTTGTCGGTCAGTGGGCTTCCTGTATAGGTTTGTCGTTAGTTTACCATTGCTTAAAGCTACATTGACGTCAAGGAAGTTTATGGTGACTGGTGAATAAGAGTGGGAAAAGGAGATGGATGGTTCTACTTTGTTAAAGTCTGCAATGAAAGAATGTAATGACGCTTCACCATGGTGCCAAATTAAGAAAATGTCGTCAATAAAGCGTTTGTAATAAAGTGGTTTAAGGTCACGAGTGGCGAGAAAGTTATTTTCTAGAATGCCCATGAAGATGTTCGCATAATTGGGACCTATTTTTGTGCCCATAGATGTGCCACTGGTTTGAACATAATGTTCACCGTTAAATTCAAAGTTATTAAGCTCGAGTATCAGTGATAAAATAGTGCCCAAGGTGGAACCGTCGATGGGTTTGTCATTTACCAAGTCATTGTATGCTTGGAGTACAGAACGAATCCCGTCCGCATGGGGTATATTTGTGTACAGTGACACCACATCTAGTGTGACCAGAAGAGCCTCACTCGGAACACGCATATTTACAATGTCACGCAGAAAGTGATTAGTGTCCTTGACATATGAAGAAAAGTTAGGAGGAATTGAACTAATTAAGCTGTCTGCATAGGCTTCCGTAATGGTTCCTATTCCTGAAATTATTGGCCGGCCTGGATTATTTTGTTTATGAATCTTAGGAAGCAGATAAAATCTACCAGCTACTGGACTCAGGGGACTAAGGATTTAAGGACAGTTTCTGGAACTTTATTTTTTCTTACAAGCTCTTTTAAAGTTTCTTTTACTTTGGTCTTGAATGCCTCGGTTGGGTCGTAGCTCAAATGTCTGTAAAATGTGTGGTCATTTAATTGCCTGTAGGCCTCACGAAGGTAATCAGCCTTGTTCATTATTACGATTGCTCCCCCTTTATCGGCCGGTTTGATGACGATGTCGTCACGAGAAGCCAGGGTCTGGATCGCTTGTTTTTCTTTGTCGCTGAGGTTGCGGTCATGTCAAACACAAAAGTAGCCATGTCA
>WOVY01001476.1:0-30521 GCA_013436015.1 Rhipicephalus annulatus | reverse complement strand
GATTGGGGGAGCAGGTGCGCCCAGCCTCCCTTTCCCTTTTAGGGCAGCGCACGCGCCTGGTTGCGGGGACCCCTTCCCCCACGGCCGGCGCGTGCGATTCCCCCTTTCCCGGCGCCAGGAACAGGTTCCCCTCTCCCTCAGCGAGGAAAGGTACCATTCTCGTCAGGGAAAGGGAAATCGGGTCGGGGAATAAACGAGCGGGCAAACGGTCGCTCGCGCTCTCTGACACCAGCGACCATCCCAGGAGGACGAACCCGCAACCCCTCCTGCGAGCCGAGGACGTCCACGACCGAGGTGTAAGCGTCAACACCTTTGTTATCTGTAGTATCTCCCCGCGACAGTGACGCGCGATTGCTAACGCTTGGCAATAAAGTGTTTGTTGTTGATCTGGCCAGTTGCCTTATTCGCCCGAACCCGTAGTAGTAGCTGCAATGAGGCAAGCTACGGTTGGGGGACGTTAATCGTGCACGGAACGACTGTGTGCGGCTGAAACATTAGCTATAGGCTTCTGCGTCAGCCGTACATAGGCCAGCCCCTACATCTGGCGCCCAACGTAACGAATTTGGCAACGCGGCTAGTTCTGTGGACGCGAGCAAGTACCGGCGCTCTTCCACACGTAGGATAACAGGCATGTCGGAATTCCAAGATTTGTCAATGTTGTCTGATGTCGCGTCGCAGAGTGGCGATCCTTTGGCTAACGCGGGGGTACTGTTAGGACTTTCCGACAGCGTAGAGCTTGGTCGTTTCACGCGGGATGATCAGGAGGGTGCAGAGACCGCGTTAGCAGAGAGTAGGCCTACGACGGAGAGCGGCCCGCATGGCGCTCCGGCATCTCGCGACGCGAACAGAGAGGCGCCGCCACAAGTTACGACACGCGCCTCAACTATAGGCGAGTCTTCGGGCAACAGTTTGCCCTCGAGCGAGGTACTCTTACAGAATGCGCTGTCAGTTATGCAGAGCCTCGCGAGCGCCCTGCAGAACACAGCGCAGGCCCCCGTGCAAAATGTGCGACCACGTGTCAAGGTAGACGTTCCGACCTACACGGGTTACCACGACTGCAAGAGCGCCAACGAGTATCTCGACCGGTTGCTCCATTATCAGCAGGCGACGGGTCTTTCTGATGCCGAACTTCTCGAGCGCGTGGTCCCGGTGTCGCTCTCGGAGCAAGCGGCTCGGTGGTTCCGACTAACCGGACATCGCGCCCGTACGGTAGAAGAGTTCCGCGAAAGCTTTCGCGGCGAATTCCTACCGGCTAATTATGAGTGGCGTTTGCGGAGGGAGTTAGAGCTGCGCACCCCAGCATCCGGACGAATCCTTGCTGGAATACGTACGGGCGATGGACGAATTGTATCGTCTCGCGAACCCTCACGCCACCAACGCGGAAAAGGTCGAGCGTGTTACCCGACAGGCGCACCCGACTTTCGCGGCGCACTTCAGGGGATGCAGGTTCGCAGACCTCGAAGAGCTCGCCACCGAGGCGAAGCGCATACAAGGGGACATCCTCGCAGCGCGTTCGTATCGCCCCCCCTCCGCCCGCCGCGCAGTCAATCGAGCCTCGCTGTGCATGGAACGGCGGCGCAGTGACTTCAGAAGCGTTTAGGGGTAACGCATCAGCATCGTTCGCTGATGAGCACGTGCCACGCGGTTGGGAGCTGTCAAACCGCGCTTTAGACCCCTACGCTTACGCGCTCCGTACGGCCCACGCCGCCCCTGCGCGTGACATTCCAAGGCAGGAGCACGTGGTTGACGCGAGGCCCTAACGAGCGGCGCAATCCAGAGCGAGGACCACCTGATCGAGGCGAGTCACGAGCGAACCGGCGTAGTGTCCGCGGTCCTTGCTATCGGTGCGGCGCGCCAGGGCACATCGCTCGCGAATGCGACCGCACGCCGGGTCAGGAGCAAACGCGCGGTTCGGGAAACGGACGGCGCCGCCGGTGATTCACATGGGACCCCGCGCGGCGATTAGTAATCCTACCGATGCGTTCGGATCACTTGCACCGTCGGTCTGTCGCGCAGGTGATGCCGTAGACTCGCCCGCGCCCCTAATCGAGTTAACGATAGCTCGGAAAAAGTTCGTAGCACTTTTGGATACTGGGGCAAGCGCTTCTTTATTCGGTGACGATGTGTTGCACCATCTCCGCGAGAACAACATCCGCTTGAGGCAAAGCAACACCATCTTCCGTCTAGCTACGGGCACAGCACAATCGAGCGGCGCGGCTAGGCTAGTGATCCGCTGGGACAGACGCGTGAGGCGACAACGGTTCGTGCATCTTCCAGGGCTGTCAATGTCTCTAATCCTGGGTCGAGACTTCCTCGCTAAGTCGGGTATTGTCATTGACATTGCAAACGGTGGTTACCGAGAGCGCGACGGAGACGCGCTGAAGCTTTTCTCGAAGGCCTCCGCATTGACAAAAGCATGCCAATCGCAGGGAGAGGCGCGAGTACGCGAGGAGGAAAGCGCGCCGAGAAAGCGAGGTAAACGCCCCGCCGGAGCAATGTGCTGCGCTGCAGGAAAGGGCAGTGCACCCGCTTTTGGTACAGGCACAGAGCCTACTGGAAGGGGAACGAGCGCAGCTGTCGTCGCTGTTGTACGAATATGACGCGATGTTTACTGACTGTCCCGGCCGCACTACGCTGGTTAAGCATAGAATTGACA
This sequence comes from Rhipicephalus annulatus, assembly GCA_013436015.1. Taxonomy (NCBI): domain Eukaryota; kingdom Metazoa; phylum Arthropoda; class Arachnida; order Ixodida; family Ixodidae; genus Rhipicephalus; species Rhipicephalus annulatus. The sequence goes on along the minus strand of WOVY01001476.1, from coordinate 27,865 downwards.
CGGGTGATGCACGCCCTTGGAAATGCAATCCCCGACCAATCAGCTTAGCTAAGCGGAAAGCACTAGACGCCGCCTTGGACGAACTCATCGAAACAGGCGTAGTTGAGAGGTCAAACAGCCCATGGGGTTTCCCGGTAGTTCTAGTTCCAAAGAAAGATGATACGTATCGCCTTTGTGTAGACTACCGCAGGCTGAATGAAGTTACGAAGAAGGACGCGTATCCTCTTCCCTCCATTTCATCGTTAGTATCCAATCTAGGCGGGGCGAAGTACTTCACAACGCTCGATGCTAGCCGCGGATATTTTCAGGTTGAGATGGACGAGCGGGATAAAGAGAAGTCAGCTTTCACGTGCCACAGAGGACTTTTCCAATTCAGGAGAATGTCGTTTGGCCTGGTGGGCGCTCCCGCTACGTATCAGAGGCTAATGGACCGTGTTTTGGGAGATGCAAAGTGGCAGCACGCACTCGCATATCTAGACGACATAGTGGTTTACTCGAAAACGTTCGAAGAGCACTTGCGCCACTTGAGAGACGTTCTAGAACGGCTGAGGTCTGCGGGCATCACTTTGAACCCAAACAAAGCTCAGATAGCGGCGACCCGAATAACATTATTGGGATTTACGCTTGACGAGGGTCGCATTTTGCCGGATAAGGGTAAGCTTGAAGCGATAGTGAGCTATCCATCGCCGAACAATGTCGGTGAGCTGAGGCGCTTTTTGGGGATGGTGAATTTTTATCGCCAATTCATTCCAGATTGCGCGGCAGTGCAGGCGCCTTTAACGAAGCTCTTGAGGAATGGTGAGCGTTGGGCTTGGAGCCGAGAGCAAGAGGCCGCACTGCGTCGCCTCACGAAGTTGCTGGCCAACACGGCTCAGCTGCAGCTACCCGATTTGAACAGGGAGTTTGTTATTCACACCGATGCAAGCGACCTAGGCTTAGGAGCAATTTTGCTTCAGGAGCATGGAGGTTCCCTCCGACCGATTGCGTTCGCGAGCCGTACGTTGACACCGGCGGAGAGGAACTACTCAGTAACCGAGAAAGAGTGTCTGGCGATAGTTTTTGCTCTCCGTAAGTTTGACTTTTACATAGACGGAGTTGCGTTTGTGATTGAGACGGACCACATGGCGCTCACGTGGTTGAGGCGTTTGAACGAACCAAGTGGCCGATTAGGCGCGTTGGGCATTGTTGCTGCAGCGTTATGACTTCACCGTCCGCTACCGCAAGGGTAAGAACAATGCCGCGGCCGACGCACTATCGCGTGCTCCAGTTCGACACGAGGCAAGTCACGCGACTAATTCGGAACGAACTGAGAGCGAGACACTCGCGCTAACGCAAACAGCGGAGCAAACGTTAGTTCGAGCTGAGAGCGTGAACCACGTAGAGGCTGTCGTTGGCGCAGGGATTGTTTTCAGCAGAAGGGAGCTGTTAGAAGCTCAGCAGAAAGATCCATTTTGTCGAAAGGTGTTCGACGGGCTCCGGGAGCCGGGTGGTAGTGAGGCCACCGCGCACAAGGGGGCAGCTGGTATTGCTGTCGGTGCGGAGCGCTCGGCAACAGCTGGTAGTGCTGTGAGCGCGCTGGATTCATATCTGCTAGATTCTGACGGCGTCCTGCTGAGGTACATTCCATCCGACGATGACACAAGTGAGTCATTTAAAGTCGTGATACCGCGCGCGTTGAGAGGAGCGCTTCTTCGCTACTTTCATGACTCGTGCATTGGTGGGCATGCGAGCGGCCCTAAGACTTACGCTAAGTTGTGTCGCCTCGCTACCTGGCCAGGTATGAAGCGGGATGTGATTCGCTACGCCCGTTCATGTCGTGTGTGCCAAAGCGTCAAGCCGCGAGGAGGACGTCCGCCCGGCCTCATGCAACCGATTAACAGTCAGACTCCCTGGCAAATCGCAGCGTGTGACGTAATGGGCCCGTACCCCTCAACTCCTAGCAGAAATAAGTTCTTGCTGGTGATCACGGATCACTTCACTAAATGGGTAGAACTGTTTCCCCTTAGGAAGCTGACGGCTCGAGTGATTTTAGAGAAGTTGATGGAGGTTTTTACCAGGTTCGGGTTCCCCGAGCAGTTGATTACAGACAACGCGTCTTATTTCACTGCGAAGGTGTTTGTTGACACGTGCGCCGCGTTGGGCATTAAGCACAAGAAAACAACCACCTACCATGCTCAGTCGAACCCCACGGAGCGAGTCAATCGCAACATCAAGCACATGCTTGTCGCGTTCTCTGAAAGACATAAGGACTGGGATACCTATCTTCCAGAGATCGGTTTTGCATTGCGATCGACCGTAAACCGATCGACTGGGTATGCGCCTTCTTCTCTAAACCTGGGGAGAGAACTGCCGAATCCGATGGAGACCGTACTCGCGGACCGCAGTGGAGTGCCAGTGGCGACATCAGCACGCGCTGAAAACGCAACGCAGCTGCGCGAGAAGCTAGCGGAAGCTTTACATAAAGCTCGACATAATCTCAGCACTGCTAGGGCACAGCAGAAGGCGCAGTATGACCGCACGCGTAGGAACGTACACTACGAAGTGGGCGATCTGGTGATGCGGCGCCATCATGTTCTCAGTAATGCTAGCAAACAGTTTGCTGCCTCGCTGGCACCGAAATGGTCCGGGCCGTACCGAGTGCGAGAGAAAGTTTCTTCGCTCGTGTATCGACTCGCGAACATGAAAGGCAAACCGAGCGGCGGACCGGTGCATGTATGTGACTTGAAACGCTACATAGCACGGGAGGCGCATGAGGACTACGGTCAGTCCCCCTCCAAGCCGCGCGCGGCGGGTGAGATGGCTCGACACCGGGTCAGGAGCCCAGAACCGCGCTACTTCCTGCGTAACAGGCGGAGGCAACTATGCACGGTAGGCCGCGTTTGATATGTTCGACGCGGGGTGCAAGGGTTAGCGCGCAACACATGTGCGATTGTTAACCTGTCGTTCTTTATCTGTATCACTCTCACCGAACAGATGGAGCGCCATTGGGAACAGCACCGCCGGAACAGCAAGGAGAGGAGACCACCTCCTTACGGCCAGCCCCCACCCCCACCAACGTCCACATGGCAGCCCTACCCCACTGCGGCCCGGCCGCGAACGCCGAGGCAGAGCCACTCGAGCCGCCGCCACCGAGGTGGTCCGCGCGCGCTGCCGCCTGGTCACCAACCCTCGGCTTCGCCGTCACCATCACGACCCGCCGGTTCACAGGGAACGAGACCAGGGTCCCAACGCGGTGAGCCGACCGCATCGCCTCACGGCCGCAACCACCGAGACGTGGCAACCTGGACCAGCCAGGATGGAGGCGACCCTCCGGTGTCTTACGTCTCCTCGAGGCCCTGGCGCCGGCAGGAAAGGGCCCGAGTTGGGGTCGCCCCAGCGCACCTGTATCGCCCTTTTCAGGGGCGCACGGTAGAGGACGCGGACCGGAGGGCTAACGGGGCTTGCCTTCCAGTGCCCGCAGGGACGCGGTTCTGCGAGTGCGGCGCCGTGGTGATCCATAACTCCCACGAATTGGGGAAATTACACCAGCACCGCACCCAGGCTACCCAACCATCCAGCCGCGAATCATCCCAGGAGCGCTCCGGCGCCGCGGTTCGGGCCATGCTGGCGCGGGCGGCCCAGGAGGCGGACTTCGCGCAGTGGCTGCTGAGAGTTGCCTCAGGCCACGCGTCCAGCGAGAGTCCGCCTGCGCCGCTATCAATAACGGCTACCGTAGAGCGGGAGGCGGCGGGGCCAGGAGAGACATTGGTGGCGGCTGCATTGACACCGGAGGTGGCGTCAATGACCTTGGAGGCGGGTGAGAGAGCGGTGGGGGCTCCGGCGGTGCCCGCGGCAGACACCGAACGGTCCGAGGGCATGGACGTAGACCAGGCCCTTCTGGCCTATCTAGAGGACGAATAAAACGAATTATTCCCTCTTTGCAGTCTCTGTCGTTCGGGGGCCTTCTTAAGGGGGGGGGGGATGTGGGGAGCAGGTGCGCCCAGCCTCCCTTTCCCTTTTAGGGCAGCGCACGCGCCTGGTTGCGGGGACCCCTTCCCCCACGGCCGGCGCGTGCGATTCCCCCTTTCCCGGCGCCAGGAACAGGTTCCCCTCTCCCTCAGCGAGGAAAGGTACCATTCTCGTCAGGGAAAGGGAAATCGGGTCGGGGAATAAAACGAGCGGGCAAACGGTCGCTCGCGCTCTCTGACACCAGCGACCATCCCAGGAGGACGAACCCGCAACCCCTCCTGCGAGCCGAGGACGTCCACGACCGAGGTGTAAGCGTCAACACCTTTGTTATCTGTAGTATCTCCCCGCGACAGTGACGCGCGATTGCTAACGCTTGGCAATAAAGTGTTTGTTGTTGATCTGGCCAGTTGCCTTATTCGCCCGAACCCGTAGTAGTAGCTGCAATGAGGCAAGCTACGGTTGGGGGACGTTAATCGTGCACGGAACGACTGTGTGCGGCTGAAACATTAGCTATAGGCTTCTGCGTCAGCCGTACATAGGCCAGCCCCTACAAGATGTAAATCGGTAAATAATCGCAGAAATGAATTTTTTTTGCTTAGTTAAGTTTCTAGAGTCCTTGAGGTATCAAATATCTAAACGAAAAAAATCTGTGTAGAAAATAAAATTCCAGGGCTGAAAGGGTTAATATTTCTATGGGAAAACCAAGCTGCGGACTACTGCACCATGTGTGGGCTAAACAAAGCTACACATGCCTTGCGGTCCCTCGGAGGCAGTGGCTGGGTCGCATTGCCTTCCTTGGCATCGCGAGGCTCAGAGAAGCTGCGTGCGGCCACTCGGTCCCCACTGCCCTGCCTGTTGCTGCGACTGCTGCGATTGGGACTGCTGGGGACCTCCCTCAGGGCCACCATAGCGCCTAGGCCGGCGTTTCTGATTGGGTCGTCGGTTCCGTGGCCCTTCTGTCGAAGTCACACTCTCTGCACAGCCAGAACGAAGCATTAACCCTCAACACCTTTCGTGATATTACAGTAAAAATTGAAGCATGATGTTGCATTTGAAAACTTTGTCTTACACTCGATGACAACTTTTCTTCGAATTGAAGGAAAAGCTAGGAGACAAAGCATCTGCACAAAGTAGTCCGACTTGGCGCATGCATCTCTTTAAGGGGAGACGCTCCTCGAAAGCACTTTTTTTTTGTTATTCAACTTAGAGCTTCAGAAATTGGACCACTGATGCAGTTTTTCCTCCTGATTCCAAATCTGTAATCAGTTTTTACATAAGTGCAATAGTTTGGGAGTTGTGTTTCAAGTAATGGTGAAACTTGATAAGTTTTCCGGGAACTTTCGCGCATACTAAATGTTCATGCAGAGAGTTGTTCAATGGCTCCTTTTGCTCCCTATTAGCCATAGAGTGCCGATATCTAGCTAGAAATTGTGCTCCAACTTTGAAACTATGAAAAAAACATCTGTGTAGCAAAGTACCCTTTTTTTTCCACTCGACCACCATTAAATTTATTAATAGATATTTACAGCTGATAGGTTGTGCTGATTCAAGTAGATATCGGCACCCTACGCACTCTCCTCAATGTGTGTGCCAAATTTCGTCGTCGTATGACCATTCTAAGTGCCCGAAACACTTCCCGCAAAAATGCAAATTGGCCAAAATTGCGAAATGAGAAAAACGCGTTTGAAAGTTTGAAAGTCTGTATTTACAAAAATGAAAAACGCAGTAGCACGAAACTTGTGCTGAACACATACACACATGTCCAGAGGGAATATCAGTTGTCTAAACTCTCCAGCACCGTAGGTTTTCCCTTCCCGGCTGGTGCGGCAGGACTCTTCCACCCGGGCCCTCTTGGCTGCACTGCGACGGTGTGCCCTCGCCTCAGCGGTCTGACGCACATTCATCTTGTGCATGCGCATGCTGTCTCGGCGGTCGCTGAGGGTAACCAGGGCCTCCGAAGGAAGCACCCCAAGCTCTTCCAGCACCTTTTCAAAGCTCGCGTGGCCCCGGTTGAACCACAGGACTGCAATGGCTGTGGCTGTTTCCACAGCAGTCCGGGAAGCAAACCGGGGTCTTTGGACACAGCAGCCATATTTTGCTGTTCAGGGACTCGGCCGCGTTCTGTGTCTTGCCGTGGAGGCACCGGGCAAGCAGCTTCGCATCTGTGAGACGCTTGTAGATTGGGAGGACTGCCAAACCCTGGGCCTTGGTCAGGAGGGGGGTGTGGCACGGTGCAGGCTGGCCCTGCGCCTCAGCACGTCGGTGCTTGCACCACGAGTCTGGGCCTGCAGGACAGAACTTGTGACTTCCAGCACCGTCTGTTGAGCACGAGTGCAAACATGAGGCCCATATGGCAGTGTACATCTTGTGGACATTTCCCCGATTGTTCACAATGGCCACCTGAAAGTAAGTTTGAAGCTTCTGGATGGTGGTCTCCTTCAGCTTCTCCCCTCGTGGAAGTGGCGTTGGCAGCTTCCGCAGGCCGGTGCCCAGACGTTTCGCCACGTGGTTGGTGCACTCCTCTTTTTCAATTGGAGTGTCAGGGTACACATTGGCATCACAGACCCCGTTGTAGGCCTTGCTGTCTCCATCGCTTAGGAAGATGGTGAACCGCAGGGGTGTCTCATAGTCCACAGTCCTCTGCCAAATGCGCACTGCAGCTTCGGCCTCCATGGCATGCGAAGAACAGTCGCAATTCTTCTCACAAACGGGATGATTGAAACGCCTGCCATGTTTCTTCATCGCCTCCCATGTCGTTATGCAAACTGCACGCCAGGCAGAAGTTGGAAAGCACTTCATAGTCCAGGCACAAACCAGTGTCCAAGGACACTACAGTTCCCACACCATTGTGGCTTTTGTGGCCTCTTTTTTGCCATGTGCCGTCAAACATGACTGGCACGTCACTGTTACCAGCCACCTCTTTGGTGACGCTGCGTGCCCTTTGCATGTTTTCACAGACAGCCTTCACTGCCGCACTGTGAATCTTTTGCCGATAGCATGGAAGGTCTTATGGTGCATAGGGTTTGGCAATCCAACTACTGCACAAAATCGTGAAAGTTGCTCATGCCCGATACCGACGGCACGCGCTGCAAGCACCACTTTCAGGTTCACGGCAAAGGCGTCACGCGAACTCCCGCTGTCGTAGCTTCTGCTTGCACCGCGGCCGCCATCTGACGCGACCCGCTTCGACGAGTACGCGGACGAAAGGATGCTCTCCGAGCACTCCGCATTCTCGCAGTGTAGCTCCAGAAACGCCGAAAGGCCTTTCCGCTTTTTATTCGGTGCCCGAACTGCGAGTTTACTCTCGTGACAAACGGGGCATGCCGCGCCTGCGACGACGGCCGTCAATGCACCCAACTCGCACAGCACTACGCTTTCGGCACGATCGGCATTCGGCCTGACGTCGTTTTCGAATAACGCGATCTTTTTCTGCGATGCACTCACAAATTCACTGCAGCGTTGATCTCGTCGTCGCAGTTGCCATGGTCGACGTTGCCGTGGTCGATGTTAGGCCTACCGGCCGCTGGCCCGTCGCGGACATTTTCGTTGGCGGTGGCTTTCTTGTACGTCCTCCGCCGCTTCCCTCTGAACTTGTTCTTACTTCTGTATTTCCGATGGTCGGCAACGGCCTTTTTCGGGCTTGCCATCGCACGAAAAACAGCGAAAAATAACTCCGGAAAACAGTGAAGCGAACTACGGCAAGAAAACACGGGTGCTGTCAGCCAATGGCGGCCCTGCGTTAGTGGCGCGCGGTTTGAAACGGCGGGAAAAGACTGTTTTTGTTGCTTTTTTTTTAGATTTTTCGTGAACGTACGAGACTTCAAGAACCGGGATCGTGGAGAGTAAGGACAACTCTACACGAGCCAGCGGCCGCAATATGGCGGACAGCTCTCTTCGCGGCCCCGCGAGCACGCGAACAGCAGCCCGTTTTGTGTAAATTTCGTGATGCCGCGCGTCACTGCCGCTCACTCAGACGCGTTTTTCACTGACTTCTGATGCTTATTTCGCTGTGATATTTTCAGATGTCAAAATATAATGTATAAAGATGATAAAGCAACAAAAAACAGAAAAGGTGAAATTTGGAAAAAAAACGCGACTTTTCGACCCCGCGTCTCCCCTTAATGCTGTGGAAAGTGACAGGGGCACACCATTAGCATTTCATGTAGGCGCAGACGCCACTTAGCGTTTGAGGGTACACGTAAAAAGGTGGGACTTTCTCGCACATACTACAACGCTGTAAAGTTAAATAAATATAACTGTTTGCTGGTGTGTACTGCATCCTGTTTCAAATAGTTCCAAGTAGATAATAAAGGAGGAACCATTATATTTCACATTGAAAATACGGACACTATTGTGGAACTACATTCACTGGCAGTAGGATGCACATGATTTGGCTCTGTAACCTTCACTTGAATGACAAGAGAAGTGGTCCCCGGGTATAGTAATGGTCACATGTCAACAGCTTGTTATATGCTAGACGTCCCTGTTGCACATTTCAAACCAGTTTCGAGACCCAGCAGTTCCCACCTTTGGTTGGGCCATCACTTGCCCACTCAATCTGGACTGCTTCGCGATGCCTGTCCACAAAGTGAAATGCCAATGACTGACTGCACGTCCTTCACAAGAAGTGAAATTCCGGGGACTTTGTAAGGCTGCATTCTTCCTGAGCAAGTAGTGCAAAATACAAAGAAGTAAAGAACAAAAAGACAAGACTAGCGCTCACTCATCTTGTCTCTTAGTTTCTGACTTTTTCCTTCCTTTTCCTTTACCTGCACTGTACAAGCAGCCACAAAGCTATACACAACAGTGTGCTCACAGAGAGCAAAATTCTCCATAAGGCTCTGTTATAGCGAGTCAAGTTTTTTTTTTTTTCCCCCTTCAGCGTTAGCCGTAGACACCACTGTTATTGACATTGTACTCTAATTGGGCGTTAACTCCCCTTTACACAGCTTCCTGAAATGATTCCGTAAGCACAATGTAAACCACAAAAACATGCACATGTGGCTGGTGCATTGCACCAGTTCACAGGCAGTACCTCTCTTTGCAAGGTGCAGTGAGGCAGATTGCTTTCATGTAGGTCTTCCACATGAACACCGAGACAAACACTTCATCTGATGAAACACATTGTCCAATGCAAAAAAAACTTACAATAGAGCTTGATACAAGCACACAGATTCCTGCACTTGACAGGATGTTAAGAATGCCTGCATTCGAGCAATGTAGATGTCAGAGGGGGTGGATTTTATAGCTCAATTACCCCTGCAGTACGGCCAAGTTCAAACATACCACTAGAGCTTGAAAATTAGGATGATATTCGTAAGACATCAAACGGCCATCAGCTAATTTAGATAACAGCTCCAAGTTGAAAATTATCCACCACAAATGCTCAACTAGACAACTGCTCATCCAGTGCCAACAAAGTGCAATGAGCCACTAGGAAGCTGAAAATTTATACAGCAGGAAGGATTTTTCCATATGGTGCCACAATAGATTGAGGTATCTGATGAGTGACAACACAGCCACTGCTTCCTCTTATTATTCAGCAGCACCATAACCTGCCCGCACAGCATGTCACAGTGCATAACACACTACCCCGTGGCTGTACTTCTCCTGTGTGGAAGCAAGAGGGTTTCACTGATGTAACAACATGCCGATAATCGAGCTACTTGCCCCTGTCCAGGCTGGCCACACTCGACACCTCATGGCTGTCCAGCAGCGACTCGTCCTCGTCGGTCACTCGGCGGCGATCGCGGCCCCCTCCACCTCCTCGCCTAGGCAGCTCTGGAGGGCCATTCTGTCTGTCGGACCTAAAGCCTGCAAGGGACAGCACTTGTGGCAGAGATGCACCATAGCGACCAAGCTAGTAAGCTAACTGGAAGCACACCTCAACAGGGTGGTTCTCTAGCTAAATCAGTACTGAGAACTTTTTCGATGTGCCCCAGCCATCCTAACCAATAGAGTTCTTTTCATGCTGCTATGTACGAGTTGGCAGTGATGGCGTTGTGAGCAGAAATGTCTCATTGCTAAAAAATCTGATGCTTCACTTGTAAACTGCCATGACAAGAAAATTTGAAGTGCCATCAAGGTCCAGTACTATGAACTGCAACACGAGAATGCTGTCTTGTATATGGTAGCCATTGTTTGCGACAGCAGGGCATTGGTATTCCCTACAATTCATGCAGCTACTTTAGCATTTCTTTGCAAAAGTGAAAAGCAAAAGTAATTCTCAGAGCAGACAACTGCACTACAAGCAAACAAGCTTGGCTAGAGTTAGTAGTGGTTAGTGCATCAGCTGGCATTCAGGTAACTGCAGCCACAACACTCACTTAGAAGAGGAAGACCCTTGCAGCAGCCAAAGCAAGCAGCGCACTGGCCAGCAGGAGCAAAGGGTCCTCCCCCCCAGGCAGCTCACACACACAGCCCAGGTGGCAGAAGAGGCCAGCCTCGTTTATTGCATGGTCCAGGCACAGACACACAAAGTTGGCTTCGTGTCCAGTCATGGCGTGTGTGGTGATACACATGGACCCTTTTGCCCCCGCTGCAGGCACAAGGTTTCCCCGACCACACAGGCGCGCGCACACACACACACACATATACTGTCCCGCACACACTGTCAAGGCACACCGACGACGGTCCTCGGGGGGCATTTGGCACAGGGTGCAGCACATCCACTGCCGGACCGAGTTTGCCTGCACACACTCCAGGGAGATTCCACTGCTGCCACCCGCAATGCCATTTGTGTCAAGCACTACATGATGCACGAAAGACTAGAATGTTACATCACAGGCAAGGGGTTGGTTAGTATGACATCAGAGAAGGCAGCAGCAGTTACAGCATTGAGCACCAAGCTCCCAAGATCTACATCGGTTTTTGTAACCTCCCAGTCTTCCCCCTTGCAGTGCCATTCAGCATGTATGTCTGTACATGCCTTTTCGACAAAGAAAGCAGGGGTTTTACAAGAAACGTGGGCACATAGGCCTGCACTTCCATTTGTTCCAAGCACACTAAGAAAGCGGTTCACTTCTTAGCAGCCGACCGTCTTGCTTTGTGGCTCGTTCTGGTAAGACGACGCGATACGCGAACTGGTTGAGCAACACAAGCAGCTCTTGGTCTAGCAAGTGTGCCCTCGTAATAATTGGCTGCACATATTCTTCAGCACCCACTTTTTTGTTTAAGTAACTAGTTCAGACTGTAAGCTTCAAAAAGTTGAAATGCTCATATGTCAATTTACTTCTTTTTCCTGAACAGAAGGAATCTGCAAAAGATATGTTACATCTCGCTCTTGTGCGCTCCGAGCTTCCACACTAGCTTTCAGAGCCTCATCTGCAGTGACTACTACTTTGGCTTTCTAAAGGTGCATCATTTACTGCCTGCCCCGAACCCAATACCACTGCCCCTCCGGCTGTGTGGCTGCCCACCTGCAGAGGAGCCATAGCGTCCCCCGCCGTCTCCCCCAGCAGCCCAGCGCCGACCGCCCCAGGGGGCACCTCCTCCTCTAGGGGGACCCGCCCCGTCCCCGGCCCCCTCGGCCCATAGCTGGTGGTGGAGGACCACCCTCGTGATGCTCAGAGGCAGGGTGATAGCTCAGGCCCCCCCGGCGGCCCCCACCTCCCATCGGAGGAGCACCCAGCTGGCTTCCGAAGCTGCTGGTCAATCTCAAGCTTCTCCTGGCGCAGCTTCTCCACCTCCTGCACCACAAGAACAAAAGACACAGTGAAACTTCAAACTTTGAGAGCCCTCAGTGGGGAAAAAAAAAGAAACGCTGTTGAAGTGAAAATTCACTGAACTGAAACAACTCTGTTGCAGCGTGTTAAGACAGGCTAAAAAAAAAAAAAAAAGAGGTGGGGCACACTGTTGGTAGGGTCATCGCGAATGGCACACTAAAGCTATGCTGCAGAGAAATGTGCCGGCTGTACTTCAAGTAGTCAGTATGACCAAGCAAGCATAGAATGGTATCAAGGAATGTACATGTAAAAGTAAATAGGCATGTCACTACGCTATTGAACTTAAAGGTTCAATAGTGTAGCGACATGCCTATTCACTAGCGCGTGTGCCTATTGAACCTTAAAGGCGAAGCTTAAGGGTCACTCAATTTTTGTGACAATTCTTTGTGGCCAATTTACACCTTAAAGTTCAATTTTCCAGACTAAACTGTTTGTTTCAAGCTGTGCTGTTCAATATTGATAGCCACCATGTTGGACTTTTCCCTTGGCTTGGTCAAGTTCAGCTTACAGTAAGTAGCTAGCTGTGGTGCCTCCAAGATTGGAGGTACAACATAACCTTCCAGTTTTGGAGGCAGTGTTTGATTTTCCTTGGCTGAAAAAACTGTCTACAACTTTTGTTTTAGTCAGCCTTATCCTCATCATCAATATGGCAGTAAGTTTTCTTTTTTATGTGCATTTGTTTTCTGGTTGTAATTTAGCAGGTGGGTCGTGTTGGTGGTGTGTCGAAAGTTTTTGAGCCGTTGTGCACGTCGCGTAAACATATAAGCTTGTATGTTCGAAGGGAACCTTGGTTTAATTTTGAATTCGAATAGTTTATATTACTATTATAAAGAAAAAGTGGGCATAACCTAACAATGAATTCTTTTGATCACTACATACAAGAGCTACGGCTGCTTCTAACATTATGGGTGGCAACAAAAAGAGGAGCCCGCCCATGAAGTCTCCCCACCTGACAGTAGTTTCCGTGAGCACAGCAAGATCAATTAATGTGCAAGTACGTACAAAAAAAAAAAAAAAAAGGCCAGGTGGCATGCTCACCTTGAGATGCGCCAGGTGATACTCGAGAAGGATGCGGGCGTTGCCAATGCTTTCCACTGTGCCACAAACACAAAGGGTACCTGCAAAACAGGCCACCTTGCTAATGTGACACTGCACCAAATATATTTAGGATTTTCAAACAGCAAAAGAGGACCATTTATTTTCACACCATCAATGTAAAACTCAATTGCACTGCATTCAACAGCTAGATCAGTATGAACTATTCCTTCCAGGCTCATGCATGTCATATTATAGCACTTCAAAGCCATCAAAATACAGTGTAGACCACTTATAACATAACCACTTATAGTACAAAATTGCTTACAATGGGGTCTTTTTCTACTCCCCTTTACCCTCCAATAGAACCACATGTATACGCATACTGCTTATTGTGCAGCCCCTCTCCCTCCCCCCCCCCCCAATATAAAGACCAGATATAATGTGGTTGCCAGAAATTGTGACAAAGACGGTAGCGAGTGCGCCTCCCAGACTTTGCACCGGCGCCGACGCAGCTACAGCATACTACGTTGCTAGCGTGGCTTTGGCCGCACGTTAATCAACGTGGCAATGCGCGATCCCATCCTCAACTGCACGCGCTGAACAGTTTCCTGTCAGAAAAGACATTGTCGTTAGAGAGCCTGCAACTAATATACCGTTTGCTTCCTTGTCCAGTAAATTGAAAACCTTTTATGGTTTTATGACGCGAGCTTTCACTTTTGCTGCCAGTGCGCTGTCGTACGTAAGCTTGGCGAGTTGTCGTCGCTGCTGATCTCCGGCCTTGAACACATTACTTCGTATTGCCGCATGTTGTTAGGCACCTACCCGAAGTCTTGCGCCGCTACCTGCTCTTATGAATTCTGCCACACCAACTGACAAGCCAAACGCGCCATGCAACGCTGGCTGCATGTGTCACCACATCACACACGCTGAAAAAGGAACGCTGGCGGTTTTTCGAGGAGCAGCTCGAGGCGAGACGCAAGAGAAGTTGACGAGGTTTTGACTAGTGAGCTCACAATCTTGTGTATTTAGTTGACGGGCACAAGTTCGCCATTAATAAATAGCTGTTTTAGCTTCCGGCACTGTATTTGTTCATTACAGTGTCATGCACACTGTTCTTGATTCACTGCTAGTGCGATCTTTTGGACGCCGAATCTTCACGTTTTGGATAAACTTTCCGTGACAACATACCAAACGGCAAGCTAGGCCTAATCGGTGTTGGTTGCGCTTCGATCGGTAGCGGTCGCATAAATTTAAGCCGCGGTTTGGTACCGAATCAACCAAACTTTTTGTGGTGGCCGCACTTGGCGGGAAAGGGACACATATTGCTGATGAATACGAGGGCAGCACCTGTAGCGCTCAAATAGTGGTTCGCGATTCGACATAGTTTCTATGTAATGCATTTAATCGAGGTGTTCTAGTAGTCAGCAAATTTCTGCGATGGTGCTTTCACTTGTTAGACCCCTCCACCCTTTCGCATTGAATTCATTGGCAAAGCGTGTCTTTGAATGTTAAACTTTTCTAACATTCAGACATTTTAATGTTAGAAAGCACGCATCACACGTTTCAATTTTCGGACACGCGAAGCTGCATGTTCAAAACGTTTTGCGCAAGTGCGGCCCTTGAAAAAGGTTGTTCTGGTTACAGTGCGGTACCACTTTTAGTGCGGATATTCACGACTCCCGCGACATGTTATAAGCGGTCTATACTGTATACGCACAAAGACTACAAGGATGCTGAAACTCCCCTTAAAGCACTATGGCATCTGCTGGTGAAATGCACATTTGTTCATTCAAAAAAGTACATGCTTTATGAGCAAGCGAAATCATGAAGCCATTTCACAGCACCGGCAGCCTATTGTGCACAAGGTGAAAAGAGGAGGCATTCGTGTTTTTCTTTTTTCAAGCACTGACCACAACATCTTCAAATTATCATTCCACTATGCCTTATGTTTAAGCACTGTTTTTACTTTATTCACCTTCATATTAAGCATTCCATGCCTGTCACTATTCATTAAATTATCTAAACACACGCACAGCTTTAAAAGTCCCCCAAGGAAAATGAAAAAAAAATATCCCTTGGTGACCACGCTAGCATGGCAGCACTGATGTGTTTCTAATGAGCAGCCACTGCAGAGTATAATTTTTGTTTTCAAGATACATATGTGAAAATTATCAGAGTGTGTAAAGAAGCACAGTTGATGCAATATAAGTGTTCATCACAAACAAAACATGTGCAGGCCTGGCAAAATACTGCAATAGATACATATCAAATAAGTCTACACTAAGAGTAGCACGGCTCAAGCAGTCAACACAAGAAAGGGCATGCAAACCTTTCAGACAGCCCAACAGCGCCACATGCTGACAGAGACAGGTCACCAAGCCCCAGCCCACCTTTCCCAAGCCCATGGTGCGTGCAAAAGCAACTTGGAAAACAAGCATGTGCTCCCCGCGAATGCAGAAAGTCAGACTAAACAGCAGAATGAAACTTCACTTGAGTGAACTTTTCGATTTTCAAATATCCAGCAGAATTTTAACTTTCCCTTCTGCAAGCTTCGTACCACCTCACATTACAGAGAAAGAAAGGGGGGAGGGGGATGGGGGAGGGAACACTCGCAACCCCCATCCTAACATCAGGCATGCTTTCACAAACCTGTATTAATACGAATGGAACACAGCTCACCATTGAGGGCCCAATAATGTCTGATGCATCCGCTTTTCCTTGCCATGTAGAATGGGGTAACTGTTGGAATAAAGCACTCTTGGACTGCACGCACTAGGGCCCAAAAACAGATGCACCTTTACGCAGTTCAGAACTGTAACCTTTTGTTTTGCATGCTTTTCATGTGAATGTAGGCCTGACTTCTGCTGTTCAGTCAAGTGAAGTTCTACTGCTTGAAAAACTCGTTGAAATTGCATCAAAGGTGATGTGCCATCCCCATTAGACTTTAAATTGCTAACTTCAAAATTTGAAAGGCAAAATGTGTGAGCAAAGTAGTCAGCTCTACTAGACTTCCTAAATAGTTTCTTGCTTTCCATCATAATTTGTTGCTTTGCAACTGTTATACCTCTACCTGATGACAATTCCATTGTGAACTGAGGTTATGGTTGTTTTTCTGCCTCCCATGCTGGTGCTAAATACAAGGAGCCACTGTTGTTGTTCACCTTGTGCGTCCAAAAGAAGTTTGCTACCGTTTTTCTGGGTGCATTTCTGTCATTAACAGTCGCCCCAGCGACAAGAAAAAAAAAACTAAAGAAAAAAAAAAACACTACCCGTTTCTAAAGGCAGTGAGTGTGCCTTAGCCTCGGAGCTTCCCAGTACGCAAGCTGTAATGTTCTCTCCTCGAGAAAACGATCATTACATAATCTTAAAAGGCGTCCAACATTGCGACCGGAGCTGTGATCACAGCTGCATACTGGCAGACCTACCTCTTGGGCCGTTTTCATCTCTGCAAGACGTCTTATCAGTGACCAACAGAAAGTGCCTCGCGTTTCTCCCCCAAGCTATGCAGCGTTCCAAGGGTACAACAGCAGCGATTGAACAAGCACCACAAATCTGATCTCTCAAAGGCCCCACGGCTTCAAACTTTTGTTTAGAGACTGCATGCGAATACAAGGCCTAATCTGCAAACAGGAACTCACCTCCTCTCGCGGGCTCTCGTTCTCGTTGTCGCCCTCAATCTTGACCCGTACCACACCTGACTTGTCCACCATTTCCTGAATAATGCGGCCATTCTTTCCTATAACCTTGCCTGCAGGAAGAAAGCGGGACCCAGTTATGTGTCACGCGCCATATCACAGGGAAACTATTACATGTACCTATTCGAGGGGCTTAGCATGCCCTCGATTGAATGAATGAGCATAACTATGTTTAATGTAAGCTATCTCTTGTGGTAAGGTGACCCTTACACAACATACCATATCTGGAGCCGCTGCACGAGACACGAATGCCATCTGGCAGTAATTTCAGGACGTAAAGCTTGTGTAGAACACAGAGCCACTGGTAGATGGTAGCAGTGTTTTGTCTTAGCAAGCGTCGCATTGTCAGCGCAGCATAAGAAATGCTAGGGTTTTACGATTCTGCATCTATGCATTTTCTAGTAAACAAACACACTACCTAATATTTTTGTATAGAGGTTGTGCCTTAGATATGCATAATATTTGCCTTTCTATCAAGAATGTTAAAAAGTATAAAAGCAGTCACCAGATAAAGATGGCTGGGCGTTCAGCAAGGGCTAAAACCTTCACCGGGTGGCTGAACCATGATGGACAGACAAACAAAAAACAGACAACAAAATTTCTGCATCGAAGTGTCCTAAAAAAGACTATCGTCTCTAAAACTACTACTAATAATTGTAGAATTCGAACTGCCTGCATATTTCACTGCTAGCTCTAACGCTACTCTTGCACGCACTTCATGACTGGGCTACTATACAAAATGACATTAAAAATGCTTAAAAAATGAAATGACAGATAGATGACAAAAAAATGCAAATAAAAGCAATACAATAAAAAAGAGGTTCCGCCTGCCACATTCAGTACTTACCGACCAATAGCCTAGGCACTTGGATGGACTCCTCTGCGTACTCCAGCATGCCTCGTGCTGTTTTCACCGACTCCTCCGTCTGGAACAAACAGCTGAGCACTTAGTGACTACACCAACTGTCCTAGAAGCAGTGATCTTTACTCTTGAGCACTGTTAGTTTTGCTTGTTATTTTAAAAAGGATAATTCGGAGGCTGCTCCTCACATGGACAAGCGCATGCAATTAATCTAAGACTTGTTACAGAAATATGTTATGCATGTTCACATTGCCATTAATTAGACTACTAATTTTCAAGGTAGCATGCCACATGCAAATCACTGCAAAATAGCAATAACAACAATGAAGTTTAAGTAAAACGAAGCATAGTGATTAAATGCACAAAATAGTATAATGCCCATACTTGAAGGACCCGGCCATTTTTTTTTTTTTCACTAAACGTTTCAGAAAAAAATATTTGACAGATTTTTATCCAGAGTGCACTATGTCATATCTTAATTTTTTTCTGAACAGTTTAGCGCATAAAAAAAGGATTTTCCTTTAAGAGTGCATACCAACCAGCCCAAGCAGCTACCCAGTTGTAATCCCCATAGTTCAATACAGCAAGGAAAAAAATTTTAAGCACTCCAAAATTTGCAGTCATCGGGGCCTTCAAAATGACAGATTTGCAAAAAAAGTGCTTGCGTAATCACTACGAAACGTGTCCGGGGGCGTAGTTAAGAAGAGACTCACTCACACAAGGGGAAACAAATAGAGGCAGGATAAAACACGAGCCCACCTCGCCGAATATCTTGAACGTGCAGGTTGCCTCTTGGAGTTCAATGCCCGTGACACCGTCCAACTTCCGAGCATTCTGGATGTTGGCCCCATGAGCCCCGATGGCCAGGCCCATCAGGTCCTCTCGCACACTGAACTCCTCCACAAAGCCGGAGCTTGACTGTAGGCGCGTGCTCTGCACATCACCACACATTCACATTGATTTCCACACCATTAGGGAGGACACACAAAACTTGCAAGGATTGCTACAGTAAAACTTTGAAGGGGCCCTGCTACACTTTTCCAAGTAACCACTGAAACAATTTATTACATACGTTTATTTTTTCAGTTATTAGAACCCACGAAGTAAGAGCAAGATATACGTAATGAGTTGTAATTGCTTGCTCTCGTCCCGACAAATCGCTGGAAGCTAAGCCAAGGGGTAGCAGGGAGGGGATAAGGTTAACGCTATGCATTCGTGATGACCTTAGCACAGTTTTTTTCTTTATCTCTTCAAACACACAACTTCCTTTCGATGTGATTGCAAGCAAGCACACGGACACATGGCAACCTTGGTAGCTGTGCAGCTCCCAATGCTCAAATCAACCAATTGCCATGAATCATTTGTAAAAGGAAAGTGAGAATTTTGATTAATTTTCATTATTAATTTTTAGAAGGAACAGTTTCAAGCCAACTCCAAAGTTTTATTGTAAATTCTGGGCCACGTGCTGCACTATAATGTTTGGCTTGTTTTCAGGAGCCTGGACTACCCACCGGCAGAATTTTCTGATCATGCTGAAAGTGTTGCAGGACCCCTTGAACATTTATCCACTTCAAACTTTCCAACAATTAAAGCGTAGTTGTAAAGAATCCCCGGCCGAGTCTCATAGAGCCCAAAGCTTAAGCCATGGTGGCTTCATAGAAGACAACTGAAGCGCACTGTGCCACTATTTGTTGCAATCTTACGCGGGACCTACTTCAAGTATTCGTCACTTTGTGGATGAAACAAAATAAAAAAGGTACTCAAAATATTCCTGAACGATCAGGCACGGCATGGCAAAGCACTAAAATCTTGTTGCGCTAACACAACCACAGCAAATGCACATAGCACTGTTCTAAGCGTACTACATACACGTTTACTGCACAACTCAGATGTGCTCAGACTCGATGTTGCCACCTCCTTGTGAAGGACCACAATTGCATTGCAGGAACATAGTTTGTGTGTGCACAGCTTGCAGCAATTTTGCCATTGCAATGTTAACTGAACACTCGCCGCACCTGCGCATAGTCAGCAATGGGGAGAGTACAAAGGCCACTCTTCAATGCAACATACGGCACTGCAAGCATGTGAGCTGAGTAGACGACGCACTGCATGCAACTAACCAGGGACAATCGGCTCGACGCAACAGCAGATTACAGTATTGATACGCACACGCCTAAGGAAAAGACAACATGTGCCGTAGACCCTGTAATAGTTACGAAATTCTCGTCAGCGCTGCCACTCCACACTATCAAATGAATGTGACAGACGGACAACTTGTTCTGAAAATGCCTTGCAACAGGTACTTTACGCATTTGTTTGTAGTGGCAGTGAACATCAGGCGATGAAAACTTGTACTTGACGATAACTGCATGCTATTTAGAGCGTAGCTATGCCATATTGTCAGTAGGCACGTATCGAATGCAATTTTGTGTCGTAATGATTCAACCACGAAAAATCACATTTTTTTTTCCTCGCAGTCATAGTCACTTTCATTAAAGATGGCACTTCATTGTAATAAAGCTGAATACTATAATCTATAGTTTGCATTTAGAGCTATATGAGCAGTTCTCGCAAAGTAATACTACACATTTATATGCCACATTTGCTATACAGCTCTTTTCTCTGTCAGAGGTGTGAAAACAGCAGAATGTAGTTACACCAATAATTTTTCAACCGAATCTCCTTAAACCTGCCCATGGGCTGAGGGGTCTCTATGATGAGAATTATACCTAAGTACCATATTTACTTGCACAGTTTGCACTTACTTTTTTGAGAATTTGGAGCCTTGAAAAGGGGGGTGCACAAATTATGCAGAGATTTCGCTAACGCATCCGAAGTTACGTGCAATAATATGTAGTTCTAACAAGTGCAGTGCCGTAAAACCTAATTAATTCGAAGTTGATTATTTTGAAACTGCTTCATTCTAAATATTTTGCAATGCAAGTCTGAGCAGACAAGTTGAAGCGGTGGTCAGCACCAGTCCGGTTAATTAGAAAACTTGGGGTGTCATGTAACAATTCCCGATCCCGATTTCGCAGCAAAAACACGAAAATGGCGGCCTTTAGGAGCCATAAGGCAAAGTGATGTAGTGATACTAATGAGTGGTAGTTGAAGCAACCCAGCCTCACGACTTCCAGGAGGAGGTCATAGGCTCCATTTCTGCTCTCCGAGCCGACGGGTACACGGAGAAACCATGAGAGAGAGACGGAAAAAAAAAAAAAAAGCAGTTCCGCGAGTTCGAGACAGTGCAGTCCGAGCCCTTTCGCCCTTAAATTTTTGCGAGAATTTCGGGTTTGAACAGAGGTGCGGAGCCGCGCAGATGTCGCCGGGCACTACGAGTGCCAAAGCGCACCTTGAACTCGCGTGCCGAGTTGCGCTACTCTGGAAATTGCGGGGCACGGCGAGTGCTGAAGCGCACCTTCCAGCTCGCGCGGTGTTCGATATATCCGAAGGCGACTAAAAATATTGTTCGATATAACTGTGCAAATTTCCATTCTTTTACAAAGGAATTTTGAGGGGATAACTTGAGAGTTCGACATACCCAAGAATTCAATATATGTGGGTTCGATATATCCGTGTTCGACAGTACCTATTGGGGGTGTGCAAATTATGCAAGTAAGTATGCTGATTTCGACCACATGCGTCTCGGCCAAAGGGCATCTACATATACAAGTCAAGTTCGCTTCAGTAGACAGTACAACTATCGTGAACTATACAAAAGTTAAGGCAATGAGGCAAAAGCGAACAAAAACCTGTTGTAACAACATTGAACCAATGAATTGCAAATACTGTAATCCTGCACTGTTGTCCTTGAGCATTCAAACATTCAATGCCAAACACATTCTATTATCTAAAGTAGAGGTAAGCACTATAAAGTGAACCATCTTAAAGCCCCGATTGTTTTACAACATCTTATGCACCATTTTACGGCATAATCATGTCCTGCCGTAGAACATTAAAGGGAAGTTTTATCAGCGCTTAGGTTAGAGCATCATCAAACCATTCGCATCACAAATTTAGTAACACGCTGTGTACCAAAGCCACTACCTCTGCCTAGCCTCAACTCGTGAGGCACACTGGTGATCGCAGAGCTCTCATGAGCGCACACGCTGATTTATTAAGCTTTTACCAGTCCAGACCTCCGAGATCACACGAGAGGTTGCGCACAGTTTCGCAGGCCATCACACACGCGATCTGGCAACAGAGATGATTGCGGAGAGGTTCATATCTGCTCCGACAGGTGCTTCCACCCTACCAGCCAATCTTACTTTCGTACATTCTACAGACCACGACAGCTTATCAGATCAGCAGCCACGGTGACGTCAAGTGACCAGAGCATGTTGCTCTATAAATGCACGTTTGAAAACGCATTTGGCCGAGTCGCAGCGATATGCATTTACCTGCAGCGATTCGCAGCTTTAAAGTATTGTAATAAATTACAATTTACACAGAGAGCTCAAATTGGTCTCTAAATGACCCTTAGGTCTACCAACCCGATGTGTGTGTACAAAATCGCTAAAAACCGTTTCAGGGTCCCTTTAACATGCTTCCTTGTTATGTTTTGTGTTTTATTTTATTGCCCTTTTGCTAATTTAGTGAGTGCAGCTGTGTTTAACTTAGTTTTCTCTGAAATCTAGAATTTACTGGGCAAATCAGCATCAAAGGCCACCTGTGGCAGTGCCTCCGACAGACACCCCTACTTTGGAAAATAGCGTGTGTCTGGCACCTTCGGGACTAACAACATCACTCTGCAAAAAAAGTTCAGTTCTGCTAATTGTAAGCAGAACTGGCCCCTCTGTATCCAACTATAGTAGCGTGCAGCGTGTCATTAACTAAGGTCACACTATCACTGCGGAACTTTTGCTGGACAGCATATACAGCAGAATCTCGATCATACGAACTTGAACGGAACACGCAAAATATTTATGTTATCCCCAAATTCGTATGAACCAAAAACAAGTTAAAGCTGATATTAATGGTGAATAAGAACTTTATTGGCAACTACTCATTCCTTAAAAAGCCCATGATGTTCTTTCGAACTTTCCTGCCTTCACAATCTCTCAATTAAGTGCCGCGGTTGCTCATGACTCATGCTACTACTTCTCGACAGCGCCGACGCAATCCCCAGCCGACGCCTTTGTGCCATGTTGATTTAGCAGCTGTAACGCACGCCTAATGTACGTGTTTAAACATGCCTGTGTCAACTCTCTCGCTTCACCCTCTCCACCCATCGAGCGCACGTGGAGTGGAGTGGCTCGTTTATCAGCGATGAAGAGGACGCCAGAAGACGATGCTCCTTCGCCCGCTGAAACATCCGTTGAAGTGATTAGGCCTAAGCCAGTTATTGCCAGCGTTGCAAGTGATTAGGCCTAAGCCAGTTATTGCCAGCGTTGCGAGGGTTAGCGAAGCCAAACACGTTCGCGAATGGCGACGTCGCGCCTGCAACACCGATGAGGCGGGAGCCAGGAAAGCCGAACGCAAATGTTCACAGCGAAAGGCCAACAACACTAGCGAGGCACAAGTCGAGAATGCCAATCGCGTTCAAGAACGAAGACAGCGCGCGGGTCACACCGACGAGATGTGAGCCAAGGAAGCTGAGCGGAAGGCCAACGTGTTGCCGGCGGCGTCGCCGACGCGCCGCCGCCAGCAACACGGGGCTGACTCCCGCTTCCAGTGGGAGTTCTTTGAATGTAGCTTCGGTCACAGTTGCTGCGCATGCGACCATCTGTGGTTCGACAACAACCTGTCTAACCCGTTCACAACGTTGCTGCTTCGCATTCCATTAGTGTTCTCTCTGGGAAGATAGTGTGAATTTTTTCACTTCGGCCTCGCGGCGTCTTTTTCCGGCCACTAAAGCGAGAAAAATTTCGATGAGTTTTGCCGCATGCACTCCCTTCGAGGCTCTTAGGGCACAGGCCTTCCTCCCACAGACAAGTCGCATTGCACTGCTGGTATGCAGCGATCAATCACACATTCGTATCATCAGTGGTGGCTGGGGAAACCGTTCGTAAAACACCAAATCGCAGAGTATGTTATATAATGTAGTCCATCCAAACCAGCCTTAAAATTTGCATCATCGCGAACTTCGCATCAACTATAATCATATCATCGAGATTCTACTGTACATGCTTGCTAAGGGAGTGTTTGTACAGTTAGGTTCCTACATGCCTATTCTACTCTTTGCCGTGCATGAGTAATGAGTGAGCGTCATGTTGGGTCAGAACGACAATGGCAAACTGCTTTCGTTGCTGCAAGAAACTTGCACTGCCCGGTCCACTTAGTGGTCCCACACAAGAAGGCTGCAGTTAACAGCAGCACAGAATGTTTGGATCGCAGTATACAAATGCAGCGTAGCATCATTTACATAGCACTACACTACCTGTGCAGAAGGAATCAGGTAGTTAAAAATAAGTATAATAGGGCTGCTAACATTAGACCATACTGGTGCATTTGTAGGTGAATACCATTTCACCTTCAGTTTGCAGATTGATTCTTATCCCAGCCATGCTCGAATGATTGGCTGACCAGCCTCTATACTTACTGTAAAGGCAGAAGACCTTTTAATGCTGTAGTGTACTCGTATCCCGAAGGATACGGCCACTAGCGTGGGTTCAATCTCAGCTAGCCCGCAGGGGCGGCAGGCTAGCCTTGATTCCCACAATGCATATTGAGAAATTTGCATATTACTCATTGAGTGGTCCCTATGACCTTCAAGGAATGTGATCCTAGTATGCAACAAACAATAGGCATAGCAGAAGCCGTGATGGATAGAGTGGTCAGCAAATATATTAGGCTGAATAGAGACACATTCGGGGATTTTCCACAACTACACTTTAACCAATTTCTAGACCGGACACACATTAACAAGGTTTTACTGTACATGAAATTGTGGCCCTATTTGCACAAAACTCACGTGGAGCACATGTCATGCATCTGTATCATGCACTAGCTCATATGCATGCTGGGGCTTGAAAGCATGAGCAACCATGAAATCCCTCAGGCATAAACAATGATTATGCTGCCCAATGTAAGAATTGGTATTACTGGTGGTCTTCAATTGTTTAAAAGTTGGCTTCCACAAGATATATCAGCTTGGTTCTTTAGACGAAACCATGCAAATGACTAGTGCTAAAAGTTGAATACAACCTGAACAAATTACCACTTAAGATCCAGCTTGTGAGACAATTTTA
Organism: Rhipicephalus annulatus; assembly: GCA_013436015.1. Classification (NCBI taxonomy): domain Eukaryota; kingdom Metazoa; phylum Arthropoda; class Arachnida; order Ixodida; family Ixodidae; genus Rhipicephalus; species Rhipicephalus annulatus. The sequence goes on along the minus strand of WOVY01001476.1, from coordinate 3,408 downwards.
TCTGACTAGCCCACTTTATGATCAATGTGTTGCGTGATTATGTCACAGTGGACTCAATAAGCTATCACAACTGTACTATTTCAATCAGAAGTAAACATCACTACAGGCGCAGGTCAGCTTACTGCTGTAAAAAAAAAAAAAAGTCATGCTGTTAAGCGACACCTTGGTGCAGGCCTAAGACAGTCCTGCTTTCAAATTCAGCTATTAAGACCTACGACATGCTGGTTAATATAACTGTTCACGCACGCTCGTGTAACAAAACAAGTGTTGTTACCAAACAGCACACCTGCAAGAAAATGCACATGGAGTGCAGGTGCCTCGGCTATATGTGTGCATGTCTCAAGCAAACCGACCAGGACGTGAACAAATGAAGCCTTTTGGACAAACATGACAGTGAGGTGATCAAACAAAGCTGCTTGCATACCTTTTCAACAACAAAACTTACACATTCATTTGAAAATGTACAAAAAGTGAACGAACGTGCAAACAATAAATTATCGGCACAAAATCAAGACTGAGGGCACTTTTTAACTATACAAGTAACAAGTCCAAACTACATATCTATCTGCCCAAAGAACACAATGCAGGATGTTACTCTATACCCCCAAGGACACTTTCTCAGGCTTATTTGCTCTGAACGAGTCATGCACACAAAGCTGGGGTCCCCATGCTCAACACCATGCTGTAGCCCAGCACACACGCACACACACAGGCATGATAAGGGTTAGCACACACACCTTTTGCTTCGAATTCGGGTCCCCTCTCTGAGAAGATTTACGACTCTGCAAAGGGAAACGTTGCAAAGCACACGCTGGTTGGCACAGCAGCTGTTAAAGAGTCACAGCCCTGACGGCTCAGCATATGGCACATGTTCCACACAGCTTGCCTCATTTCACACAAGTGCCCAACAAGGAAAAGCACACTTCAAGCTGAGACTGAGGTGGCAGTTAAAATAAATTGCAAGTTCATTTCAGTTCTCATATACTCAAGCAGCTGGAGAGTGAGGCTCTTATGTAATAGCAGGGCAATGAATTCATTGCGAGTAACAGTCAAAAGACTGTGTAGCAACGCTGCAAAGGGATCCAGTGCAGCACAACTGCCTGCAATTAGCCTACAAGTTCCCACGAGAGAAACATTTCAATGCCTTGAAAGTGCCGGCAGTATAGTCCCCATTTCCTCAAATAGACACACACAATGTTAGCTGTACTAAAGAATAAAGTGATGCAAACTGAATCTGAGAACTTGACGTAATACTCAAGGTACACAGTGGCCAGAACAAGAAAAGACAAACAATTCAGAAAGTAATGACATTTTCCTGCAGCCATTATGCAAATTAGAAGGCAGCTATATGTACACAATTAAACAAATGCTAACCAATATTACCATGTCTCCACAGTAATACCAGTGCCTAGTGTTTTTGCAACTAGCCAAAGCAACTTATAAATTTCAGATGATAAGTTGTAAATGATCAATCTTGTGGCAGGAAACCACTTTTTAAGTTTTTTTAGCATCTGTACCACCACAGCCTTGACATAACATTCCACAAGACTTACGATTGCCTGCATGAACGACACAGCAGACAGAACAATGTGTCATCACAACTGTAGTCTCAATTTCGCAGCTTCTCTGGTGAACTAACTTAACCTTTTCCTGTACAAAAGAGCCAATACAATTTTCTTTACTATGTTCATTGAAATAAACAAAAGCAAGTTTCTCAAGTGGATTTGATTTGCAGAGGAAAACAGCATGAATGAATCATATAATTTACATGATGTAAACCTACTCTATTGATAACGGTGTAACTGCTTGCCCGCAGGGGTCGTGCAATTTATTGCGCGACTCCTGGCTGTTTTTACACCCAGAATGTTGCGCAAACAGGGAAATTCTGCCCACTAGCGAATTCAAGCTCATTAACAGATCTACCGTATTTACTCGCATAATCGGCGCACTCGCATAATAGGAGCACCCCTAGTTTGGTCGCGGAAAATTCGATTTTTTTTTAATTCCGCGCATAATAGGCGCACCCCGAACTTGGCCGTGATCAGAAACGATTCTACCCCCCAGCGGTACAGTTGGAACGCGGTCCCCGTACCCTGAAGAAAAAAAGAAGGCAAATCGACGAGCAAATAAAAAAATTCGAAGTGCAACGACCTAACCATCGTGTTTGTCAAAATAAAACTTGAAAAAAAAAAGCGTCCATGAGCGAAAAAAAAAAAAGGCTGTTCCATCAATTACTGATACCCCCCAAATCGCCGCGCTTTTTGGAGGTCACGTGTACAACGCCGGGGGCTCGATCGCCATCACCACCATCAGAGAAAAAGAAAGAAACGCCATTTTGCAAGCGGTGTGCGTATGTTGTGGTCGTGTATTGAACTTTGTTTCCACCATGGGGAAGTACGCCAGCTACACGGCTGGGTTTAAACTGAAGGCAGTGCAGTACGCGCTGGAGCACGGCAACCGGGCTGCAAGCAGGCATTTCGGCGTTGGAGGAGAAACCAGTATGGCACTGGAGGGACCAAGAAGAAAAACTTAAGGCGACGAAGAAGACACGACGGGCTTTCCGCGGTGCCAAAACCGGCAGGTATCCGAACGTCGAAGAGCAACTGGTCCGACATATACGGGAGCTACGACAAGACGGCTGTGCTGTGTCGTTGGATATTGTGCAGACTGAGGGCGCGCAGAATAGCCCGAGCGCAGGGCATCGAAGCAAAAGAGTTCAAAGCCAGCTCCGGATGGACAACTCGTTTCATGCGGCGCCATGGCCTCGCACTGCGAAGGCGGACCACCTTGTGCCAGCGCTTGCCCGCAGCATATGAGGACAAAGTGGTGGACTTCCACAGTTTTGTTATAAAGCTCTGACAGCAGCAGAAAGACTTCATTTTGTCCCAGATCGGCAACGCTGATCAAACCCCCCTTTGCTTTGATATGCCGCGGAACACGACAGTGGAGGAGAAAGGTGCACGGAGCGTCATCGTCAGAACGTCTGGCGCTGATAAACAACGATGCACTGTAATGCTGGCGGTGACAGCGGATGGGCGTAAGCTACCGCCTTACGTTAATTTTAAACGTAAGACGCTCCAAAGGCAAAATTCCCTCAAGGCATCTACGTCAGTCCAGGAAAAGGCTGGATGAGCGTGGAACTCATGGTGGATTGGTGAAAACAGTCTGGGGTCGGCGGCCGGGTGGTCTTGTTGCAGTCCATGCTTGTCTTTGGACAGTTTTCGTGGGCACCTAGTAGACCGCGTACGAGAGGAGCTAAAGGAGCTGCGCACAGATCTGGCAGTGATTCCGGGAGGCCTCACATCGATACTGCAGCCTTTGGACGTGTCCTTGAATAAACCTTTCAAGGACAATGTTCGAAGGCTGTACACCACCCCTGGATGGCTGGAGGACAACATCAGCTGACTC